>ML435030.1:3620-27490 GCA_005239525.1 Nicotiana knightiana | reverse complement strand
ACACATATATATATATATATATATGTGTGTGTGTGTGTGTGTGTGTGTGTGTGTGTGTGTGTGCGCGCGTGTGTAATAATAAATTTAATAGCTACTTTTATAGTCGGTTTGATTTATTTTTTTAATTATTTTTTGATTAAAATCAAAACCAAACCAAATTTAATCGGTTTTTAAAAGTTAAAATTAAAACAAACCGAACCTAAGAAGTATCGATTTTTTTGATCAGTTTGATTCGGTTATTGATTTGGTTCGAAAAATGTTTCATGCTTCCTACTACCCTGAAAAGAGATGCTTGTGTTTTCCTCCACCTCTTCCTCTATCTACTCAGATTATTCCAGTCTTTCCAAAATAATATAAAAACAAGCTCCTTTTTCTCATTAATGCTCATAAACCCTACCCAAAAATGCACTCAACCAACTTTTTCATTTAATTTTCATATTAATTAAAGTTAAAAGTACTATAAATCACATTTTCTTATAGATTAGAAGTTAAAAAAGAATTGGCAATTTTTGCTTTAGGTTGAGCAAATAAAAAGATTAAGCTAGAAAATGATCTTTTATAGGATTCAAAGATTTGGCGGAACGACTTCCTGGCCACTTAAACTTGTAGGGCATTTGAAAGTCGATACATGAACTTTAAACTTTTTCATTTGAACACTCGAACTCATAATTCCCTTAACTAATAAATATATTTGACCGTTGACCATGCTCATGTGGTGTCAGTTGGTCCTAATCAGCCTGTTGCATGAGGAATACGACACACAAGAGTGTGAGAGCCCTCTTCCCAACGTCCAACGGCCCAAAATGGTATGTATTTAAGTGGATTCTTATTCATTCCTTGTAAAATACCTTATCTCTCCATTATATAGAATTTGAAGCTCCATTCCTCCATTTTTCTAAAATTTGAAGCTTTATTTAATTTTTTTTCTTTTTCCAGATCGTGAAAATGATGCATAGTCGTATATTTTGTCGTTATGGAGTTGAAGCTAAGTTTTGCATCATTTTGAAGCCAGCAAATCCAGGAAGAAGGTTTTATGGATGATCAAATTATGGTCGAAATAATTCTTGTATTTTTTTGGGTGGTTTGACCCACCTCTTACGGATCACTATAAACAAATGATTTCACGGCTGTTATCAAGAATTAAAGAGAGAGATCGACTACAACGTAGGGGGAGAGTGAAGATCATTGTAACTTTAGTTGTTGTATTAGCACTAACCATTGCAATTTTCTTCTTAGTCTAGTTAGCACTATTCATTGTAATTGTCTTCATAACACTATGTACAATGATAATGGCAAAATGTATGATGAAATTTTGTGGAATGAAAAGTAATGTTTGACATAAACAAGCACACATATATAAACTACTAAGTACGATCAACCTTCTTGGTTGACAAAATTAGCTACTGCGAGTTGTCTAGTAGCAGACACAATTTAAACATTGTGCAAAAATAAAAGCCATACTTAAACATCCATAGTTAACCTACAAATTAAGTTCTGCAACTAACAGATTTAAGCTATCACAAAAACAAACATTCAGCAGATTATTATGGTTGAGATTGGTTGATGTTTTGATTGGCTCAAGTTGGGACATGGAGACTGGCTTGGTTGAGATGAGAAATGGACTTAACGTTGGCTAAGGCTTGCTTGGGTTTGTCTTCTCCTCAACTGTTGTTGAAGTTGCCTTTGTGTTATAGCGTATTTTTCGTGCCACCTTAGTCTAGGTGCACTGTATCCAAGATCAATGTTGGTTCGTGCGACATCCACTATTTTTGTAGGAGCAGAAAGTACCCTATCTCTTGATCCACATTACATAGAAAGTCAAGTTAGCACCCAAACTACTACTCCCTCCGGTCCACAATAAGTGACCAATTTGCTTTTTTATTTTGGTCCAAAATAAGTGTCCATTTATATAATCAAGTTTAATTTATTTTTACAAAATTACCCTTATGTATATATCTCTAAAAAGTATTCTTACTCCTCACATTAAATATTTAATTAAGGGTAGTTTAGTCATACTAGGTATTTTTGTATAGAATTTAGTATTTTCTTAATGGGCGTGCCAAAAGTAAATTGGTCATATATTGTGGACCGGAGGGAGTAATATCTAAATAAAACTCCAAATCCAAATCACTTACCCTTTCTATCATTGTTCCTGAATCACTAAGCAAAATATTAAATATAGCAGTTCTTGATCTTCCTCGAAGTCCAGTAGCTCTTGGCCTTCCTCTAACACTTAGATAGAATATCCTCAGAAGTCCTTGATCTCATATTTTCAGTATCCTGATATAAGATAAAATACTATCTAATAATGTAAAAATGATGGTCCTAATACATCTTAACTAAAGTAAAAAATGAATAAATAAAGATGAACTTGCAACAACCGATAGTTGAGTATTTCTGGTAGTAGCAGTTCCAGATCCACTTGCAGATTGAGACGGTTGAGTATATCTAGTACCATCACTTCCAGAACAACTTGCAGCAGTTGATGGTTGAGTTGTTCTTTGAGCAGCTTGAGATGGTTGATTTTTTCTAGTACCAGCAGTTCCAAAACCACTTGCAGCAGTTGTTTCTCGAGTAGCATTAGCATTTCTAGTACGTGCAGTTCCAGATCCTTGTCATTTCTGAAATTTTCAAAAAAAAAAAAGAGTTATAGGAACAAACAAAATACAAGTCACAAATATAAACAAATTGAATGCGTTATCTGATCATTTATAGGATATGGCACTCCTTCTTGTTATGGCCTACTGTCTTACAATGAGAGCATGCCATTGGTGTCCATTTCCTTGATCTCTTACCAAACTTATTTTTAGGTTCATCTTGAGCTTTTCTTCTATCTTTCTTAGGGCTATCAGGCATCTTAGTAATTACAGGAGGCTCAACAATGGGATTCTAAGTTGATGGCCACATTTCTATGTTGGTTACTGGCTGTATGTAACAACTGAAAGCCTTCAAGTATGTTTCTTTCCTGTACCAGTGAACAACATAGGCAACAGACTCAAATCTCCTAAAAAGTATTACACATATTGCATGGGAGCATGGTATTCCTTTGAGCTGCCATGATCTGCATGTGCATATATTGTTGACAAAGTCAACAATATGTTTGTAAACCCCACGTTGTATCTTATACCTAGTGTCCCCAGTTCATTTAAATTCTTGCCGAAATGCATATTGAGATTGTTCCTCTATGTACCCCATTGCCATAGGAGATACATCCAAAATTCACCTTGATGCAAATTCTCTCATAATAGTTATCCTCTTCATCACCTTCACTCTAATCTCTTCTAACATGGTTATGATAGACTTGTGCCTAACAGACAAGATCCAACTATTAAAAGTCTCACACATTTTGTTCTCCATAAAATCACATTTACTCCAATCCTTAAAAATTATCTACACCAGCATTTTTTGAGGTATCTCAGTAAATCCTCAATGATTTTACTGTCACCTAATTCTGCCAACTCATATATCTTAGCTTTGATATATGGTTCACATGAAGCTCTTGCACAAGCACATAACTTCTTCCTTCTTTCCTCGCCTTTCCACTTTTATTTCCAGTTTCTCCATATGTGTCTTGCACATATTTTGTGCTCAATATTTGGCATCAACTCAACCACAGATTTGAACAAGTCCCTTAGGCAACAATAAAAAGAGTTAGAATATTATATACATATATAAAGTAATTACTGGAAGAATAAAAAAGAAATATATACCTTCTGCATATAGAAATTATGGTCATCCCTTCACCTTGGGATTCTGTGAGCTGCAAATTATGTATCAGGCACCTAAAAAACCATGATCATTTGTTCTTTGTCTCCTTTTCAACCACTGCCCAGGCAATATGATACATTTGGTTGTTACGATCTTTGCCCATACATGACAATAGCTCACCTTTACACACACCCTTCATAAATGCTCCATCAAAGCCAATAATATTTCTACATCCTTCCAACCAACCTATTTTGCAAGCATATAGACAAATGTATATCCCCACAAACACCTCTTTACCAGGTATTGTCTCCTTTGAAGTCTTTATAACAACAGTGCTGTTAGGGTTTGTAGACCTCAACATGTCAACATATCATATATTCTAGCAAACTCCTACTTGTAATCACCTAGATACTTACCCATGACCTGATGTTTAGGCCTGGCACATGTGGATTTTCCCACATACACACTATTCTTTATCCTAACCAAATCCTGCAACTTCCTAAGCTTTATGTCAGATTGGTTGATAATCTTGTCCTTGAAATATCTAGCTACCCATGCTGTATTAGCCATCTTGTTTCTGGTTGCTCTAGAATAATTATGAACAGGATTGTAGCTGCTGATAATGAAATTCCTTGTGTATCCCTACAAGCTTCCCAAAATATTCCATTTGCAGCTTGTTGAGTTCACACATTATCCCTAACCCTATGTTGCTCATTAGGCCTCAACTTAATTTGAACTCTCCTTTGTACAACATAATCTTGCAAATCAGTTCTGAACTGTTTAACACTTTCAAAAACCATTTCCAACTGGAAACAAATTTTCTTGCAAGCAGGATCAAAGTATATCTTGCTATTGTATCTTCTTTGTTGAGGGTTCATCTTCTTCAACTACTTCATCATCTGTATCCTCACTACCTGGATCTGAACTGTTCAGATATTGCTCATCCCCTCCCAACTTCCCAGTATATTTGGAAGCCCTATCCTTATACATGTCTTCAAAACCAGGGTTTATACCTACAGACTCACTAGGTATCTCATCATTATGAACTTCATTAGATCTTAATTTACTACTCTTTTCATTCACTTTAGCCTGTCTAGCAGTAACAACTTCAAGCTCTAGATCACTTGTCTCTCCAAGAATATCCTCATCAGCACCATATAATGAATCATATGTATCGTCACCATCATCATCAGAAATAGCCTAATAATCACCATCCTCACTCTCAGAACTTCCCTCATCACCTTCAACATCATCCTCAGAATCAGTTACTAAATGAAAGTTGTAATACTGACATTCATCTTCACTAGACTCTTCTGTATCCTCTTCTATATCCTCTTCTATATCAACAACCCTCTCTTTAACCTTCTCATGAGTGTTATCACCCATATTTATATCATTGTTAGGTGATTATGTTTCCCTAGAATTAACATCATTTGTTTGCCCATGTGGCATTTCATTAAAGCCACATGGTTGAGCATCAGTAGGGTTCACATTTATACCACCACTACTCAACATTTCATCTAGGCCCAAATCAACACATTGTGTGACATAGATACACACCAATAAAATCCCCATCCTTAAGGTCTTTACACAAAACTAACACATCAACATCATATTTAAGAAATCGAAATTCTCCTTTTTTGATAATTTTACATGCGTATTTATCTGCTGTTAAGTATCCCATATCCTTAGCCTACTCATTAAAGCGAATTATATGCAATTCATCAGTGTCAGCCTGAAGAATAACTGGCCAAATTTGCCCATTTACATACCTCATAAATGGGTCAACCACTAACAACCCTAGATGATAAAACTGTAATTTCACATATACAACTATTGAAACCTATTTAAAAAAAGGCCAAGTCAGATACACTTTAACCCTAATCCATAAACTTTATCACAGTGGGAGACACGAATATTTTGATATGCATAAAAGCCCTAATATTTGAACCTTAAATGCCAGATCAGTCATGAAAAAGACAAAATCCCTAAAGTAAAGTTAAGATTCGACTGTTTTTCCCAACAAACCCTAATTTATAATCCCAGATAATAACATACATTTTGTGCATGCAGACAAAAAATAGCTTTGACTATCACACATTATTTCATAAGAAATTAGATGACAAAAGAGAAAACGACATCAAAAGAGACATAATCCCTAAAGTAAAGTGAAGATTCGTCTGTTTCCCTAAAAACCCTAATTTAAAATCCCAAATAACAAATAATTTGTGCATGCAGACAAAATATAGCGGACTATCATACAATATTTCATAAGAAAACATATAACAAGAGAAAACGACATCAAAAGAGACAAACTAACCTTAAGATCCTATAACGTGACTGGAATCGAAAGCACAGACCAAATAAATCTCGATTAGAACGAGATCAATAGATAATAAATGAAAATAATATAATGGGTGAGTGATTATGATCGATTTTGAAAGAGGGTGACTAACTTTTCAGGCCATTACTAACCTAGGTTTAACAGGGGAGGTTTTGGTTAGAGAGAGGTACAAACGAAATGAGTGTCTTTTGATCGGTCTATTGAATAAAAAAGGGGGGGGGATCAGTTGGGTTTTGTTTTGGCGCCCTTGACGTGTAACAAATCCATTGGTCATTTGCTGACTGGATGGACACGGTTGTGTATGTGTAATACACGCGCGTAGGCTCCATGGTCATATGTGTTTATTAGTTAAGGGAATCACGAGTTCGAGTGTTTAAATGGGAAAAATTAAAGTTCATGTATCGGCTTTTAAAAGCCCTACAAGTTTAAGTGGTAAGGAAGTCATTACACCCAAAAATTTAATGGGATTTTTTATCGTGTAGACATACAAAGTTCAGACATTTACTTAATTAACCACCTCAAAAAACTATCGAATTTGTTCAGAAAGCTATATCTTTTAAACTTAGTTTCTCAATTTAGCAACTTCATCTTTCACTGCAAGACTTTATTTTGGCCAACGAATATATAATTTTAATAATTGGTATGTGAAGAGTTATGACTTCATTGAGCTTCTTAGTTGTAGGTAAGTTAGTTGAGAATTTCGTGTGTTCAGACCGTGTTGGTGTTTGGCTTTGGTGGATTCATTCTGCCTATTGTTTTTAATTTTTTTTGCATTGTTATCATTACTGTGCAGCCTCAATGACTACTGAGGCATCGGCAAAAGTTATTGATGAAAAAAAAATTGCAAAATTTCAGAGATGAAATAGCTGCTGAAATATCTAGGATGAAAGATTCGATAGGTGTTGTTCCTGGTCTGGCAGTTGTGCTTGTTGGGGACAGGAAGGATTCTGCAACTTACGTCCGCAACAAGAAAAAATCTTGTGATGCTGTTGGGCTCAAATCGTATGAAGTGTGTTTGCCTGAAGACTCAACAGAAGAAGAAGTTCTCAAGTATATCTCAGGCTTCAATGATGATCCTATGGTTCATGGAATTCTTGTTCAGCTACCGTTACCTTCTGTATGCTACAATACTTCATTAATTCATTGTCTTTTATTGCTGAATTTTCTTAGAGTTAAGAATGTTAGACGTGTGACTTGATAAATGTCCAAAATGGATTGTAGATGAGTTATGATATGTCTAAATTGTTAACTATTGGATTTTTAGAGGAAAAAACCCTAAGCTTGCCTTTAGTCGAGATGTCAGATAGTACCTCATGACATTATTTGTGGTTCCCAATCAGTTTTTTTTTAGTTTTGAAGTTTTTCAAAGCTAGTCTGCCAACGGATTTTATTTCATTTAGAAGCGGTAATTGCTTGAATTGAAGTTTGATCTAACTTTGACTGACTAGTTTATTTATTTTCTAAGTGGTTTCTGAGTATTATTTTAATGTAACTCGTGGATATATTCTCTGTACACTTGAGTAATTGTGTATCTAGCATGCTAATGCTTCTACTTAGCTTATTCCTGACAATTTATTAATATTATCCTTTTTTGTGTAGTCGTGACATGCAGCATACCACGTTGATATATAAGGTTCAATAGAATTATAACTCTTTGACAGGTGTAACTTGTTCTTTTGCTGCATGGGTGTGTTTGATCAGATGTCTATCATATTGCTGTATGACAGGGAAAAAAAAAATACTCTGCTGGATTAGCTCTTTGCTGTTAGAGATGAGTTAACAGAAAAAAAATAAAGCTATTATACTTCTGAAGATGCCACTGTCAGCATTGTCCATTCCAGAACCAAGAAACCTGAGGAGATCACGAGACAAGCAGATATCATAATCTCAGCTGTAGGGCAACCAAACATGGTTAGAGGCAGCTGGATCAAGCCTGGGGCAGTCATTATTGATGTCGGAATCAATCCTGTTGAGGTGTGAAATCTACGAACTGTCTCCTTATTCTCATCCTTGTCATTATGCAGTAGCTTGTGTCTGATATTGCCTTGGCCTCCCCTCACGATCCTCTTTAAATAGATATACTTTATGCACAAGCATTTGCTAGTTTGTAAGACCAGTTATAGAATGTACCAACCATTTGATGGTGGATAGTTCTCGTCACCCATATATTTGTTTAAAAAAATTCAAAACGGATAAAGGAAAGAGATCACAGCTGTAGCGGAATGCATGTTTACCTTCTCATTGCCCCTAGACTACAGCTGATTTTTATGCTGTCTAACAGGATGCTACAAATCCTCGCGGCTATCGGCTCGTTGGAGATGTTTGTTTTGAAGAGACCAGCAAAGTAGCTTCAGCTATCACTCCTTTTCCTGGGGGAGTTGGACCCATGACTATAGCAATGCTTCTCTCTAATACTCTGTTATCTGCAAAGCGAACTTACAGCTACTGAGATTTTAAAATGTATTACGCTAGCTAGGTGGTGCATATCGTTGAGCTTCAGGTGCCTTCAATTGTCTTCCCCAACTAATCTGGATTTTTACTGGATAGGCCCCTTAAGGGGCTTCCTACTAAGATTTTTTATTCTCAAGACTCGAACTCGAAACCTCCTTATTATTCCACCACATGGTGGTGGTTCTCTGCTTTTTCTCCTTCCTTAAAGTTTAACATGTATTTTCTCTCTAATCTGTTCTCCCATTTAGACGTGGCAAAACTTAAGTATAAGATTTGAAAATATATTCGACATAAAATAAGGAGTGGTGGATGTTTGACCAAAAAAATAGGGTCTTTGGTTAAACTAATTAATTTAATATTTGAGAGGTTAATCCTAGTTAAAGATAATAATCTCATATCTATAATAAGTTATGTGGGTGATGTAGAGCAGTGTTGAGACAAATTTAATGTAATGTGTATTTAATGCTTCGAGTGTAATGATGTGCTAGAAGTATCAAGTATTAAATAACAATAAATGACAATGAATGTAAATAAAGAGGAAGATTCACCCAATATTGGATGAGGTGGATGATTCATCTTTCTGATAATGATGAATGACAAGTAACTATGAGAATATTGAAGACTTTCTCGGATCTGATGCGAATGATAAGGAATAATTCAAAAAAGACGAATCTCCTTAGAAAGGTGTTCTTTGTGTTTATCTAATGAGTAAGCTTTTCAAGAGAGTTCTTATCACATAGAATATTACATGCATTTTACTTTATCTCTCTTTCTATTTATATGGGATATTCCCCTGAAGAACCCTAAAAGTACAAGTACAGAGAATATTCAATGAAATATTCTCTCTAAAGATCCTAATACAAAACTAGCCGTTACTGCTACTCGTGACACTCGACCTCGACCGTGGTTGACTGCTCGCCGATAAGTTCTACTGATCACTGGTTGACCTCGGCCATATTACTTATGATAATCACCTCTTCGTGCTGAATTTTCTTAGTCATATTTTGACCCATACAGTTAGTCCCTCCGCTTATCGGGATTGTCTTTTGGACAACCTCGGTGGGCGGACTTCACTAGTCGTAGTTGAGAAATTCGGGTGGGTAGGTCGAGTAGTGGCAATCACGGTCGAGGTGATAACGTGGCGCTTCACGAGCCACAACTTATCGTGACGTTGGCTCCTACTGACGTCATGACATCATGTGTCATTATTACGCGTCTTCCCGATGCATTGCATTGCTTCCCGCGCCCCTACCGTTTCGATATTTGTGCATCAATGATTAGTTTTCTCGATTAGGGTGCCTGGATTTTTTATAAATAGGGATTGGAAACCCTTCATTTGATCCTTTGTGCTTTCTGGCATTTGAACCTTCATATCTTCCTCTCGTCTTCTTCCTGTATTCTTGCTCCTGTTGTTTTCACTTTTGCACCCTTGTTTCCTTTTCTAGCTATTTTTGCTATTCCTACCTCTCCTGTGTTCGTACTTTCTGTGCTTAAAAACAACTAAAAATGGTTAATGCATCTTCTAGCTTTGGAGGGGTTCCTCACCCAATCCCACTAGCAGTGAGAATGCCTCCTCATGACGATGGGGCTACAATCATTGCAGAGGACGAAAGCTTCCCCACCGTAGAGGAAATAATTCTTCATAATGACAAATCCAAGTCGGACTTCTCAAAGCGGCCCGCAGACAAGCCCAAGCCTGTGGAATCTGAAATGGAAGCGGCCGCCCTCACTGAGTTTAGTGCCAAGTTCAAAATCCCAGCTCACATCGACCTGATCCCGACTGGCCACGACGTGGTACAGATTCACCGCTCCGAATATTGTGCGTTCTACGCATATCCGTTCTATGTGGGCTATTCTTTTCCCCTTCCTCCATTGGCGGAGGAATTCTGCCGCTATTACAGCGTCTGCCCACCTCAGCTCTCCCCCTACATCTACAAGCTTTTCCTTATGTTGATGAAGTACGCAGAACTGGCCAACCGCGGTATTTCCATTCGCTATCTGCTGCACCCCTTTGTGCCAAGTTTCCATAGGGGTACAATGTTACACCTTCGCCACCGTGGAAGTAAAGGATTGGTAGTGAAGATGGACGATAAGGCCAATCGTCAGTTTTGGTACAACTTTTTCTATGTCAAGACTGAGGACGTGGTGGCAAACCCTAACGGGTTTCCTGAAACATGGAACTTTGCCCTTAAGTACTTCCGTTGATTGTTTATTTTGCTTATTTTGGTGGTAGCTTAATCGTTCCACTTTTTCTTTGTGCAGCCGAGAAAGAACCCCCTTCATTGGTTGAAGACATACATGACCGGGTAAGTCAGGTCTTGCCCTATACGGTGGGGATCCGTGAATGGTCGGCATTCCACAAGAAGTTTGGGCGCAAGCCCTCCGCGGACTGTGAGGCATTTATTTGAACTTCTGTTGCTTCGGTCTTTGTATTGTCTTCCTTTCTCTTTTTTTAATAGTGGGGTTGATTTAACTCTGCTTTTATTGTTAGGTCGGAGAGCTCCGAGGAAGGCGAAGGCTCCTACTCCTGCTTTCCTTCAACTGAGTGCTACGATAGAGTCTTCACTTGTTGCGACTGTATGCAAGTCTGCTCAGATGACCACTTCTTCCCAGACCCCGGCATTGGCATACCTAGCCGACCCCAACAACAGAGATTCTGGCTCCTCCCGTGTTACATTTGGTAGATGAGTCGTCGCCGAGAGAGGAGGACTTGGTTCCGCTTAAAAAAAGAG
This sequence comes from Nicotiana knightiana, assembly GCA_005239525.1. Lineage (NCBI taxonomy): Eukaryota > Viridiplantae > Streptophyta > Magnoliopsida > Solanales > Solanaceae > Nicotiana > Nicotiana knightiana. The sequence goes on along the minus strand of ML435030.1, from coordinate 16,255 downwards.
AGGGTAGAAGTCGGTGGTGAGACAGTTAGAGCCGAGGAATCCGCAAGGGGCGACCCTGAGCCGGCTGTGGCTGCATCGGAGAGTGAAGGGGACTTACTAACTGTGGCTCCTCCGCCTACATGGGTCATGGGAGATGTTCTTTTGCCCAAATTGTGGTTGAAGTGAGAGGGCTACCTGAGGCCGCGGAGGCCGTGCCGAGGAATGATCCGTCATCCTCAAGACATGTTGGCTTTCCTTCGTCGGCCGAGGAGAGAGGGAAGAATGTTCTGATGTCGACCCTGAAGAGCTGCGGATGTTAACCGAAGGGTTTATTCGGGTGGAGGTAAGGTTAGAGGGGTGCACTCGTACCATCGTCGTCCCCCTGGACCGCGACTTGCTAGTGGATATAGAGAACGTGGTCCCCTCTTTGGTTCCTCTCTGTTCTAACATGGAGGGAAGGACCTTACAAACGTTCAACGATGCCACCCTGTCGTCGGGCATAGCCGGCTTCGCTGTCACGACTCAAATCGATGGGCCGCGACGAGCACCCGGTACCTTGCTTGACCGAGTACCAACATAACATATCTTTTCATGTCATACTATCATAGATACCTGACCTGGAGAGGCTGCCGTGAAATAGATAGAATACAACATATAGTACCAACTTATACATAATACATATGGGCCTATAAGGTCAAAATAACCACTCGCACACTGAATATAGGCCGACAAGGCCATACAATCTCTTACGTACATGACATCTGTCTACAAGCCTCTAAGAATACATAATTTTCATAAAAGTCGGGACAGAGTCCCGCCATACCAAACAATGCACATCTAAATCATACTAACCAAACAAGCAACTCCGAAACAAATGGAGTGCACCAACATATTCCGCTGAGCTAATATTTGATAGCCTACTTGGAGGGCTCTCAACTTGTCTATCAGGATCTGCGGGCATGAAACGCAGCATCCCCGGGCAAAAGGGACGCAGTACAAATAATGTACCGAGTATGTAAAGAATGAAAATCAGTAAGTAATAGACATGAGAGAAACATGGAGTAAAAGACTCGACATGTACGTTTGCATAGCTCTGTGAACCATTTTATTCTTATAATGTCATGCATATGCGTATAAATGTCATACCAAGCATGGATATATATGTTCATAACATCATCAAGCCTCTGAGGGCATCCCATCATATCATCTCGGCCACTGTGGGCAAATTATCAACGTATCCGGCCGATCAGGTGGTGGTGCGTATATAACCCCATAACCTTTCCCAGTCCCATATACATACATATACATATATATATATATATATATATATATATATATATATACGTGTATATAACTCCATCTGGTCATTGGTCAATGTGCATGTATAAATGCATGAAATGCATAAGAAATACGTTAATAAAATTTTCTCGGAACGCCATAAAAATCAATATGCCTTTCGGATAAACATTATCAAATATGTATTTTTCTGGGACACATGAACAAAAGATAATAATAACTCACATGGGGAATCAAGAATATAGACACCCCCATTATTTCTATGAATAGAGTAATTTATGAAAACTGTGCGTTTGCTCGTTTCTTTTGTATAATTTGCATCATGCCAAAAAGAAAGAAGGGATGGCCTTAACATACCTGGACCGATTCTCTTTTGTGAAAATACGTAACGGCGAATCGAAGTAGGAAAGAATCCATATGATATTCTTGAGAAAAATTGCAATATGCTCCGTTAGAACGGTAAAATCTCACGTTGCTACGGTGCTAAAAAATCTGGTTGGAATTGTTTTGCTCCAATATTCTTGGGCACAATCGCTTTAAGTTGGACGACGAACCTGCCTTAAATTTTGAAGTGGCTGCTGTTGTGTAATTTAATGAGGAACTTCCCTTTAAGTGATTAGCCATGGATTTTAGATAAGTTCCTGATCTAAAAGCCATAGGAGTAAACAATTGTTGATAAATTATGATTCTAAGCTTGGTGTATCTGCTCAAAATAAAAAATGCTTGTGGATGATCACCTTTTATAATTTTAAGGCCAAACTTACGTAAGTGTCATGAATTATTCATAACTTTACTACTCTCTAAATCTGACACCTTTTTCATGACTTTAAGAGTCATCTTTTGACAATGTACTTGGCTATCACATTTTGGTTTGGGGGAAGGGGTTTAATCTTATCCCCAACTTGTTAATTAATTAGGTAATGACTCGTTATCCGATAATTAATCAATTACCTATGTAATTAAAAATTATCTCAAATTACTTAGAATACTACTCGCTTTTAACATACCTTATACATCTTACTATCATGGCCATGTGGTACCTTGTATGGTACTAGTCCATAAATACTGGGTATTATTGCTCAGCTCGAATTTTATTCCAACATGCCAAATTTGGACGAAAATTCATTATCCTTGACTTGCTTCCCCTCTCTCCTTCACGAATTTACTCATTTTCTTTAATTCGTGTACCCTTTATCCTTTATGGAACTTACTTATCGCTTGTTATAAATAGCATAAATACGTTAACCTCAAGATAATCTCATCCCCGAGTCTACGCCGATTAGCTGAAGTAACGTACGAAAATGCGAGATGTAACACGTAACATCTCATTTCTGATCTTATATCAATTTACTTGTGGCGTACTTCAACGTACGAAAACATGGGGTGTAACATCATCCCCCCCTTTGGAAAAATCATCCTCGAATGTTGACTGATGCACTTATCATTCTCATAACCCGTAGCTCTTGCGAATACTTTAGTATTCCTCTTGCCATCTAGGAGACTGCTATGTGAATGAATCCCAAAGACCCGGGCATTCCCCCTCTTTAAGCCTCTTTCTCACTCCATGACTTGTAATCGGAATCCTTCTGATCTCGTAACTGTTGCTACCTTCTATCATGCAACTTTTACGAATCTAACTTTGTATGTGCGCCTATGTGACTCTTCTCTTCTCTTTCCTCCAGCTTTTAGCCAATCTCTAGGCTTTACTTTATGAACATAAACAAGATTATGTCAAGGTGTCCCTCTGGGCGTCATTAGCTTTACTATATCTAGGTTGGACATACTATACCATATTTCTTACTTCGATTTATCGTTACTGAGGTCTGCTACCAAACTCCAGGTTACTCTTGTTATTTATCTTATATGCATAAAGCGAATCCGTTAACGCTTCTTTATTACTGTTCATCTTAAGACTGATGGCCCAATCTCTTCTCGTGCTTTGAACTTTTACACATCCATTGTTGATTCATCTCAGTGTTGTTCTACAATCTACCATTTGAAGACTTGAAACTTTTTACATAATACCTTGCCGCTAGGGCCCATGTCTCATTGGGGACTCCTGGAGTAATTAGACTGATCCACTATGAGCGATACTATACTTCCATAAATGTATCTTATAGCATCCCAATATGCTTCACCTTACGTGGGTATTTTAATCCCGTAGAATTCATGAAACCCCTTCAAATCATTACACAATCGAAGGCCCAAACTTGATCCCTTATCTATCACAACTACATCTTTATTCTACTATCGGGGAAGCATTCCATCTCTTCTAAATGCTACTAGTCTTAAACTCCTTTGAGTTCACTCAGGCTATACTGAGCTTTCTATAATTTAGGGAAACCATCAGCTTCCTTGTTTTCACGGGCTTAATCCCGAGGACTCATCCTTTTTCGTCACCTTCTCACTTGCCCTTTTCTTATTCTTACTCATGTCTTTCTAAAACCTTGCCATTCTATCACACTTTGGCTTGTGACTGATTTCCTTATGCTTTTTCTAAAATCTTGCATCGTATCTTCTATCTCTTTCATGATCTTCCTTCCGCATAGCTATAATTTACGTCCATAACTTGAACTTCTATTATAATACTTGCATCTCTGGTGCCTATACAATCCGGTGGGAGCTCTATACTGAATTCTTATGAGGCTGGTATTTTTCTAACTGGCTTTATCGTAGAGCCATTATAAAATATGGCTACTGTACTATCTCTCGTGCACCTCTGATATTAAGAGTGATTCTGCAATGTTCTCAATAACGATGTCCATAATTTTTTGGGTGTAATAATCAGATTGCTGATTTACTTCGTTGATGTAACTCTTTAGTTTCCTCTTCCTTCTGATCAGCCTTTATGTAGGCTTAAGATATCTTCCGATCTGCGGCTCATGATATTAGTTATTACTTTAGACCCTCATGGACGCTATGGAATATCCCTGATACAATCTTCTGAAAATTCAATCCTTTGTCTATGACCTGGGTTCAATTCTTTCTTTTAACTTATACTGGAATCTTCTACGGCTGTATAATTGTCAACATATATGCTGCATGGATAATACTCCGAACTCTTAAGTGCATTCATAATGTAACTAACTCTGGATCATTGATCGAATAATTCCTTTCGTTCCTTCCCGACTTTCTTTAATTGCAAGCAATTGCTTTTCCTGGTCGTTCTGCCACTTGTTGCATGAGTACTTAGCTTATCTTAGTTCGCACGCATACCGAAAGTTTTTTGCGACTCATATGATCTCGACCATTACTTTTGGCTTCACTTCCCGCTCATTAAACATGATAGGTGCCGGACCACTTTCTTATGGAGTGCATACAATATTGTAGTGAGACTTCTATTAGAAGACCATTTCTTCTTCTAGTTACTATGTTTAGGTTGAAGCTTTCTTTCTTATTTCCTCAACTCGTCTTTCATTGTAGTACTTAGGGAGGACCTTCTGGCTCTTGCAAGGCTGCAAGCTTATTACATCGTCTACCTGGCAGAATTTTTGATGTTCTCTCTTACTTATAATTACCCTTACTTACTTACCTTCATGCCCTCGTGTTCGTAGGGTTGCTTCTGAACTGATATCCCAGTAATGCTCATACGGTACCTGTAAGTATCCCGAATCCTATTTGAATATATCTCAAGTATTATAATGACATTACTGCGCGACTGAATTCTCCATGTTGGGGTTTACTACATTTATCTTGCATGATCTGCTGATTTGTCTGTAACTTCTTGTCTAGTCATGACTAGGATCTTCCTGAATTAACTACTAACTACTCGTCGGCCCATTATCATATCCATATTCCGCATAATCTCTCTTGGGTTATTTCCTTTGTCTAACTTACCTCTTGCACTGGCTCCTTATTTATTAATAACATTCCGGGCAGGAACCCTTACTTCCTTTTTCTGACGTCGTGCTTACATAACATTCTGGAATCATAGCATATCTGTAGGATTCGGATAAGTGCAATCTCATTCCTTTCTCATTTTTTTACCGCATTCTTCTTTTACCATTCCATAATTACTAGAACCGCTTAACTCTGACTTAATGCCATTATCACTCCATATTTACCCCTTTAGGGGACTACTAATAGCTGAAGCCACGAGTATCTACCTATAGATGTTTGACCTATTCATCTTTGGCGTTGTTTCATAACATTAATGATCCTTACTCGCCTTGCGGAAATCCTTCTGTATCAAGAATAACAAATTCCTTACTCGCGATTGTGACACTTTAGCGCAACTGGCATATACAGTTTCTTAAGATTAATTTTGCTCATATTGCTTGTTTTAGGGAAATGTCTCCCTGAATGACCATTCTCTAAATTTATCATGGATCTTTTTCTGTTGTCCATTGTATTATCGTTGGAACAAAATCTGAAATTCTCATGATGTCGACTATTATCAAATCACTCAGTCCCTAATTCATGTTTTGTTTACCTTATTCACCAGTCCATACTAATTTCTACTACTCTGGGTCTAACTTCTCCTTCTGTTAATCATGTTAGAGTCGCGAAAATATTTCTCGAAATGAGAATGTGACTGTATGGCCTATACCCTTTTGTTGTCTTAAGGCCCATCACCTCCCGTCTCTTTCTTCATTTGACTATAGATTCTGTAACACTCTACTGTTGCCACCCATGTATCGCATCTCACTCATAATGCTTCATTATCCCTCTTCGTACTTTCCTGCTACTACTTTTATTTATCACTTTATCCTGAAAACTTTAACAAGACATTCTTTCGCTTTTACCTTCCCTTGCTCCATCTACTGGCTCTTCAGGCTGCCTAGCATTCTCCCTCTACTAGGGACGAGAGCCATACTAAGGTAATATTTATCCCTTCAATGTTTCTAGTTCCTATTTTTGTAGTACTCATATCTAGCTGTACTATTTTAGTGTGCACTATCTGGGCGTCTCACAAGGAGATCTATTAGCACATTTACAATGTCCTTCGGAAATGTCAATTAACGCAAACAATTCATCCACCATTTTGGCTCACTCTAACCCCAGTCGGATCGTGATATTATGTCCTTCTCTTAAACCATATTTGTTAGCTCGTATAGAGCATAGCTCAGATCAGTGTGGCCAATTATACATACCTCTGTTACTGTTGAAGGTAACTAAAAATGCTTATATCTCTCTTCCTGAATGGTAAATAAGGATAATCTTTATTAACTAGGTACCTCGTACCCTTCTTCACCTTTCTTCTTTTACTTGCTACAACTCACATATAACTTTCGGTTCTGTTATTCCTTTTTATTGTAAGAGTGGATAAGTATTCTTTCCTAAAAGCTCCTTATCAAGAACCGTACACCTTTTACACACATGATTTGCTGAAGACCTTTTATTTACTCATCATAAGCAAAATGCAAAATCGAGTTCCTCTGACTCAACATTTCCACAACTATATCTCTTATCGATCGTCTTTCTGAATGAAGGCATCGTCTTATTACGAATAGAAGTTCGGGATTTGAATTCTTATAAGTGAGCTCTACCACACGATCTAGAGTAAGAAGAAAGTGACAGCCCTAAATGTCCTGTAGCCTCCTGCTTATAAGTGTGGTGGACGACACACCCATAAACAAGACTTTACTAGACGCGGCTTGTAGACTCCCTAGGACAGAACTGCTCTGATACCACTTTTGTCACGAGCCAAATATATGGGCCGCGACGGGCACCCGGTACTTTGGTCGACCTAATACCAACATAATGTATCTTTTCATGCCATACTATCATAGACAACTGAGTCGGAGAGGCTGCCGTGAAATAGATAGAATACAACATGTAGTACCAACTTATACATAATGCGTATGGGCCTATAAGGTCAAAATAACCACTCGTACACTGAATATAGGCCGACAAGGCCATACAATCTCTTACGTACATGACATCTGTCTACATGCCTCTAAGAATACATAATTTTCATAAAGGTCGGGACAGAGTCCCGCCATACCAAACAATGCACATCTAAATCATATTAACCAAACAAGCAACTCCGAAACAAATGGAGTGAACCAACATCTTCCGCTGAGCTAATATTCGATAACCTATTTGGAGGGCTCTCAACCTGTCTATCAGGACCTGCGGGCATGAAACGCAGCGTCCCCAGGCAAGAGGGACGTCAGTACAAATAATTTATCGAGTATGTAAGGAATGAAAATTAGTAAATAATAGACATGAGAGAAACATGGAGTAAAAGACTCGACATGTACGTTTGCATAGCTCCGTCAACCATTTCATTTTTATAATGTCATGCATATGCGTATAAATGTCATACCATGTATGGGTATATGTGTTCATAACATCATCAAGCCTTTGAGGGCATTCCATCATATCATCTCGGCCACTGTGGGAAAATTATCAATGTATACCGGCTGATCAGGTGGTGGTGCGTATATAACGCCATAACCTTTCCCATGTCCCATATATATATATATGTGTGTGTGTGTGTGACGCCATCTAGTCCTGGGTCAATGTGAATGTATAAATGCATGAAATGCATAAGAAATACGTTAATAAAATTTTCTCGAAACGCCATAAAAATCAATATGCCTTTCGGATAAATATTATCAAATACGTATTTTTCTGGGATCCATGAACAGAAGATAATAATAACTCACATGGAGAATCAAGAATATAGATACCCCCAGTATTTCTATGAATAGAGTAATTTATGAAAACTGTGCGTTTGCTCGTTTCTTTTATATAATTTGGATCATTCCAAAAATAAAGAAGGGATGACCTTAGAATACCTGGACCGATTCTCTTTTGCGAAAACACGTAACAGCGGATCGAAGTAGGAAAGAATCCGTATGATATTCTTGAGAAAAATTGCATTGTGCTCCTTTAGAATGGCAAAATCTCACGTTGCTATGGAGTTTAAGAAATCTTGTTGGAATAGTTTTATTCCAAGATTCTTGGGCACAATCGCTTTAAGTTGGACGGCGAAGCTGCCTTAAATTTTGAAGTGGCTGCTGTTGCGTAATTTAATGAGGAACTTCCCTTTAAGTGACTAGCCATAGATTTTAGATAAGTTGCTGATCTAAAAGCCATAGGAGTAAACAATTGTTGATAAATTATAATTCTAGGCTTGGTGTATCTGCTAAAAAAAATGCTTGTGGATGGTCACCTTTTATAATTTTAAGGCCAAATTTATGTAAGTGTCATGAAGTAGTCATAACGTTACTACTCTCCAAATTTGCCACCTTTTTCATGACTTTAAGAGTCATCTTTTAACAATGTACTTGGCTGCCACATTTTGGTTTGGGGGTTAATCTTATCCCCCAACTTGTTAATTAACTAGGTAATGACCCGTTACCCGATAATTAATCAATTACCAATGTAATTAAAAATTATCTCAAATTACTGTCGTGCCCCCCCCCCCTTTCCTCCCCTTTCGGGTCGGTCAGGGTATTCGATATTATTGGGACAACTCGTTTTCTTTTGGGAAAGTGATAAGGAATTGAAGAGTCGTCACCTAACGATTTTAAGGTGCGTTAGGGCACCTATTAAGGGTCACAATAACACTAATTGAATAACCAGATATTGGGTAAGGGCTTGAAATTACTCCAAGGGGAAGGTGTTAGGAACCCCTTAAAGTCCACAACTGTGGTTCCCGACCAAACAAGCTTTGTGAATTTTAAAACAGGTAGCACATAAGAAAATAAAACATATAGGTAAACAAATAAAGATTTTGGGAAGATTCACAGTCTAAGAACACATATGTGCTAAAGTTTAAAAGATTTAAAGTCTAAGAACATATATAAGGTTTTGAAAGATTTACAGTCCAAGCACAAAAGTAAAGTTTTGAAAGAGTTATGATCTAAACACACATATGTAAGGGATAGGGGGTCCTGGTTGTTTATCCTATAGGATGACATCGGTACAATGCCCAATAATCACTCCTCAGAAGAGGGGCTACACGTTGCATTAGCATACCGGTCATCATATCCATATCTAACCTTCCCCATCCCTTAGCGGTTATTAAATCGAGTGTCATTTAACGATCTCTATGCGTGCTGTTACCCGTCCCTTTTTAATGGCCCTGGAGGAATTTAGGACCTCTACCTATAGGCAGTTCTAGACAGACCCCTAAGGTTGAAAGGAGAAAATACTAGGCGACAGGCAAGAACAGATAGGATTTGAAAAGATAAAATAGGAAGAAAGTAGTTAAGAGGCTCAGATTTACCTCCACAGATAATGCACATATGCNTGTTAACCATTAAGCAGTAAACACAAAGCAACAGTCTTCCAGTTTTTAAAGAGATTAATTACCTAAGGCTTGCCTAGGCGTGGGATTGTGCATAATAATTACCAGAATTGTTAAAAAATAGTTCAGAAGTTGTTTTACCTAAAAGCATGCTGTTTAAGGTGTTGCAAAATACAGGGATTATCACCAGTTTATTTAAAACAAGATGATCAAATATGAGACCGTCTTATGTCCTTTTTCATGCATCAGTAGTTTAACTAAGTGTGACTGGGAGAGATCCTAAAGCATGGTATCTACTATGCACATAGAGATGCAGAATGGCTGCAGAATTCCTAAAGCATGATTTCTAAATGCACAGGAAGTTACAACATAATTTCAGGATGTGCAGGAGCAACATTTTTATGTTGATGCTATTATTTAGCCTAGAAGCAGGATTTCTAAGTGATAAATAGGGTCAAATGAGATGCTGAAGCACTAAACCTAAAATATGATATCTAATGCAACATGCTTAGAATGTATTGGTCCTAAACATGGATTCTAATGCACATATAGGAAATTTAAACCTAAGGCATGGTTTCTACCCCTTGATATTGATAACATATATAGCTACCCTCCCCTTTTCACTAGCCATCCCCAATATCCGTTTACAAATAATTATTACAGACCAGCTGAGTAAATTACATAAATAGATAAAGGAAAAGAAGAAGTTAAACTACAGGGAGCCTGAAAAACAGACCCAGATTCCCAGAACCTCAAGTGCTCAAATGTTTCATAGCCTTTCTCATATCCGGGTGTGTCAGAGTTCCCTAAGGACCTCAAGGGATCCCGGACAGTGCTCACACCCAGATTTCATAACCATAATTGAGTAAGTGCAGTGTGGAAGGGCCCGCCCCAGTGCACTAGAGCTCATAGGGATCTCATAGGAATCCCAAGGCAGTCATACACTGGAGGGGCAGGACCTAAGGACCTAAGAGTAGAGTGAGAGTGCTTGACATAGTTTTGAAAATGTTTTAATAGGAAATGCAGCATTTGGAAAAGACTTAGTTGAAACAGTTTTATAAAATAGGAGAGTTATTTAGTAAAAAATAGTTTGTTGACAAGAGTAGGAAAATTAACAAACAGTAGACTAATCACAACACAAACAGATTCAACACATTCAAATCACAGTCCTTCATAGATGGGTGATGGGAATTGGGGACACATAGCACATAGTATACATGATCATAGAAGTTCTTGTAGAGGGTTTATGGGGATTAGGGGATAACTATTGGTATCAACGCAACATGAATTTCAGAATCAACACAGAATCGGACAACTTAGGATACAAATTGCTTTGCAAAGAAAGATTCATTCTAGAAAATAGGTAAACATGAGATAGAGCAGATCACATTGGGACATACTACAAGGGGGTAACATGTTCATAAAGCATACTGATCCTAAAGGGGAGTGAGGCATAACATAATATGCTAGATGAACAATGATGTAGACATGTCAATTACATGTTGAACAACAAAACCATAGATAGAAACATATCAGAAACATGATAAACTGAAGCAGTAACAGAAACATGTTAGTTTTGGGACTTGAACTGAAATCAGAACATACCAGTAAGGGGATAGTAAACACAAAGTGAAGGATAAGAGAGCACAAAAATTTGCCTTGGCTTGCAGCCGGCTAATTCAGAACAGTAGTAAGTAAGTAACAAAGAAAGAAAGAGAGCAGAAAATCTTTGAGTATGAGAGAGAGCTTTTTGAACGAATGTGTTCGTGTGTTTTGAGTTCAGAGTTAGTGTCTTAGAAGTGAAAATGGAGGAGAGTATATATAGAAGTTGAGATCTAGACAGAATAAGGTAAAGAATCAACTATGTAGAAATTAGGGAAAATTACAGATTCAATCATACATAAAATCAGCCAAGTTTCCACCAATTAAGGGGTAATCAACCAACGGTCAAGAGCAGGGCAGATAATTAAATAAGGAAATCAAGTAACCTTAGGTACAAAGTAGGTAATTAGGGGTAAGTACAAAAGAGTTTAATTAAGGAAACACTTAGTAAAAGTCAACAAATTTCCCGTTTAAAAAAGATAAGGCAAGAAATAATTAACAATTATGAAAAATAGGGGAAATAACCAGAAATCAGCATACAGGTATTACCATAGCAAATCAATGAATCAAGGACTCGAAATAATACTGATTTTAAGGAAAACAACATAGGTTTCCATGAATAAATAAGTAGGCCAAGCATAAACATACTGGATCAGTCGAGAGTAGAATCACAAACCCTAATAAAGATATACTAGGGTAAAAATCACAGGACATCGAATTAAGCTAAAGGAAAATCATGAGAATCAAAGCATAGATCGAAAACAATGCACAAGTAACACAGTCAAACTCAGAATCCAAACAAAAATGTCCAAAAATTGGGGTTTTAGCATAAACTAGTTAGGGTTGAGGTAAACTCAACATAATCAGTCAAAAACACATAAGAACAGGATATTAAACACTTAAAATCAGGAAATGTTTTAGAGAAAAAGATTTTCGGGAAACCCTAGTTTAGGAAAATGAAAATCCACTTCGAAAATCAGGAGAATCTTCATAAAACAAGTAAAATAAGTTTGAATCATCTCAGATCTGTAGAGACGTGAGAAGTTCAAGAGATGAGATTAGGGTTTTTAGAAAACACTAACATAGAAATGAAGATATAGGCTTAGAAACTCATAGGTTTAAAGCGAAATAGAAAGATCTTACTCAGAAAAGCCACGGTGGCCTGAGAATGACATGAAAATCATGGGAGGTGAGTGAACCGCCTTCTGGTTCCTTCAAGGACCTTAAGGCAGAAATAATCCGGCATAAGAGGGAGCCATGGGAGATGGGATGGTGGTGAGACCACCATAGTTACCAGCAAGTCGACGGCCGGTGAGAGGTTAGGTTTAGCAGAGAGAGTTTGAGAGATGAGAGGAGAGTGTAACGACGGAGAAGAGGAGGGGAAAATGAGAGGAGGGAATGAGGGTTTGGGGGGTAATCTTAGGATTAATTACGGCAAGAAGGGATCTGGACCGTTGATTATGATCAACGGTTCAGATTAAAAGGGGAGTTGGGTCGGGTGGATTTAAGTGGATTGGGCCTGGGGTTTGGGCTGTTTTAATTGGGGTTGGGGTCA
>ML435027.1:18744-45238 GCA_005239525.1 Nicotiana knightiana | reverse complement strand
GTCAGCATGATCTCGAGAAGCCCATGAACCGCTATTGGTTCGACCTTTCCGCTTCTCAAACATGCCCACATGGCTCCTATAAGTACTGCAATGTTTTGCCTTTCACACTTTTACATCATCTTCAAGTCTTCAAAATTTAGATAATAGTTTTTCTGCTTTCATCCTCATTCTTTGCTCGCTCTTTCATCTTCTTTATTCATGGAAAAAACCTCCAAAAAGGTACCTCAAAAATAGGGATCCACTTCTTCATCACGCCCAGCTAAGGGAAAATCAAAAACTCCTCCTAGTATCGAGCAGTGCATTCCTAGTCCCTTTGACACTGTCTCCGATCTTACCATTGAGAAACCCCCTTCTACATCGGGACGATGCGCGCCTATGCCTCGGTATATAAGTTTAGTGGTTAATACAAAGAGAGTAAATATACATTGTCGTTGGTGGGAGGCAGCGTAACTAGAAATCCCTACAGCTGAACAAAGCATAGTCACACATAAAGCTGGTTTCCTCAGTGTATATACATACCCTTTCACTTTAGGCCCTGTAGATTCTTCTTTTCCACCGATAGATCCGGTGATTATCGACTTATGTCGCCAATACCGAGTGACACTCGGTCAAAATATCCTTAATTCTGAAGGATTGTCTACATGATGCGATACATCTCCAACATGGTCGAGGGAATGACTTTCGCCCTCGATCATTTGATTAGATTATATAGCCCTCGTCTCTTCCGAGGGGGTTTAATCAAGCTACACCATCGATCATCCAAGGTGTTCTTTGCTTGCATCGACGAGGACAAAGATCAAGGATGGATGAGCCGATTTTTAGAATCAGAACCTCGGACCTCATCCCCGCTGATAGAATGTCATTCCCAGAGGAATAGAACATGAAGCGTAAGTATCTCCACATCGAGTATGTTTTACAACCTCTTTTTCTTCTTCCGATCTAACCTCCTTCTCTTTTGATTGATTTTCTTTTGATTGTGTAGCCACCGTTTGGTTCCTCGGTGCGATCCAGGACCTTCCTGGATTGATCAAACTTTTGGACTCCGTTTTTTCATAAAGAAAGCGTGTTTGGTGTGATTTGGCCAAAACTTGATACGATGTCCTTGATTTCACCTCCTGGTGTCTTTGATTTTACCTATGACTGATACGATGTCTTAAACATCAATGTTGAAGTTGTACTCGGGTAGCCCGGGTGCCTCTACCGGCCATGTGTGCCTGTCAAACCCTACTTTGCTATTGAGTCCCCGAGGATTCTGGCCTCGATCCATCCTTCGATCACTTTGAGGTATGTTTCGCCTCGAGATATTTCTCCAATTTTATATATACGGTTGATACCTTTCATTGCTAGGCCTCAACTCTCTCTCTCTGGAAGCCTCGATTCCTTTGCTAAGAGCCTGCTGGGATACACCAAGACCGAGGGGGCTTCCAATTGGTCATCCTTGACTCTAATATTTGACTGATACTTGTTGTTTACATCCGCCCAAACTACAGCGGGATACTTGATTAAGTTTTGCTCATNTTCCGAGGGGGTTTAATCAAGCTACACCGTCGATCATCTAAGGTGTTCTTTGCTTGCATCGACGAGGACAAAGATCAAGGATGGATGAGCCGATTTTTAGAGTTAGAACCTCGGACCTCATACCCGCTGATAGAATGTCATTCCCGGAGGAATAGAACATGAAGCGTAAGTATCTCCACATCGAGTATGTTTTACAACCTCTTTATCTTCTTCCGATCTAACCTCCTTCTCTTTTGATTGATTTTCTTTTGATTGTGTAGCCACCGTTTGGTTCCTCGGTGCGGTCCAGGACCTTCCTGGATTGATCAAACTTTTGGACTCCGTTTTTTCATAAAGAAAGCGTGTTTGGTGTGATTTGGCCAAAACTTGATACGATGTCATTGATTTCACCTCCTGGTGTCTTTGATTTTACCTATGACTGATACGATGTCTTAAACATAAATGTTGAAGTTCTACTCAGGTAGCTCGGGTGCCTCTACCGGCCATGTGTGCCTGTCAAACACTGCTTTGCTATTGAGTCCCCGAGGATTCTGGCCTCGATCCATCCTTCGATCACTTTGAGGTATGTTGCGCCTCGAGATATTTCTCCAATTTTCTATATACGATTGATACCTTTCATTGCTAGGCCTCGACTCTCTCTCTCTAGAAGCCTCAATTCCTTTGCTAAGAGCCTGCTGGGATACACCAAGACCGATGGGGCTTCCAATTGGTCATCCTTGACTCTAATATTTGACTGATACTTGTTGTTTACATCCGCCTAAACTACAGCGGGATACTTGATTAAGTTTTGCTCAGCTGCTTTGAAGCTATCGAACTTTGTTCATTTAATCATTGAGCGAAGGCTTGCACTGCCCAATCATCGGATACCGGTGGTAACACCATTCGTTCCAATTGGAAGCGGGATACGAACTCCCTTAACATCTCATTCACTCTTTATTTGATTTTGAAAACATCATATTTCCTCGTAGAAACCTTGATGGCACCAGCATGCGCCTTCACAAAAGAGTCTGCCATCATGGCAAATGAACCTATCGAGTTCGGGGGGGAGGTTGTGATACCACAGCATGGCCCCTTTGGACAGTGTTTCTCCAAATTTTTCAATAAGACGGATTCCATCTCGTCATCTTTTAAGTCGTTCCCTTTCACAGCACAGGTGTAAGCAGTAATGTGCTCATTGGAGTCCAGGTCCCGTTGTATTTCGGGAGATCGGGCATTCTGAATTTCTTCAGGATGGGTTTCAGAGTCGCACTTGATGGGAATGGCTTTTGCACGAACTTTTTTGAATCTACACCCTTCAGAATTGGGGGTGCGTCCAGGATCTGATCGACCCTCGAGTTGTAGGTCTCCACCTTCTTGTCGTTAGCTTCTATCTTCTTTTCGCCTGATTCAATCCTCTTTGCGAGGTTCTCGAGAATCTTCATAACAGTGAGGTTGGTTGCTGACCCGTTATTGCTCGACCTTTCTGGTGGTTGCTCGAATTGCAGAGTCGTTTCTGGTGGTGTTGTGCTTGGAGTTTTTTGATGGCTTTGTAGCTGAGCAATAGCCACTTGTTGTGCTTGAAACATCTCAAAAAATGACATGAAGGCTAACTTCTTTTTCTGTTTGAGCTGGGGCTCTCAGTGCTTCATATTGGTCTCCTTCGCGCACACTTCCGTCTGTATGAGAGCTTACATTGACATGTTGAGCTTTGCGTGAGCCTTCATCAACGGGGATTTGTACTGGTTCCCCTTCAGGGTTTTGCGGTGGTACACCGGTGCCTGAAGCAGCTGCACCGTTCTCTCCATGATCCTCAGGACCATTGTTTTCATGTGCATTTACTGTGTTAGACATTTTCTGACCTGAAATTGAAGATTCATGGACAAGAAAAAAGTGTAAAGATTAACTTATGTTTTTAGAAAACCAGCACTAAAACGATCACTATTATTTTTAGCCCCACGGTGGGCACCAAACTGTTTACCGTGAAAATGGTAATTATAATTATACTTGATTCTGTGGTTCTAAAAATATTTGATTTATTCTAATACTAGTTGTTAGGAAATGGATACTAAATATAAGTAAAGTGATAATAATAAAGGATAGTATTGATATGAAGACCGAGATATTGAGAGACAGGGCCTCGAGCTAGTCGAAATAGGGCATTGAGGTCGAGCTCGAGTGCTTGACAGAGGGTGATCGATGAATTATTAACAGCTTAATGTGCCTCGAAGATGGCCTCTTTATGATCCACAATAAACAATAAGTGAAGAACAATAAATGAAACATAACAAATGAAAGAAATAAATCAATGGAGCAATTTGTTGAGAATGTTTGAGTTAGAGAGCAGAGAATGTTGTTGTTCTTGTATTAAATATCATGTATGTTACAAAATGACAAGGGTCCCCTTTATATAAGAGGGGGAATCCCAACATAGTACATGTGTATTTATTATGGTCATCGATTTACACCGCCTTGAGGTCGAGCGAGGAGAATCCTCGATATGCTTCCTCGGTATCGAACCTCGAACTGTACTTTAAGCCCTACGAAGTCGGGCTATGGAATTTCATAACGTCATAAAATCGTGCTCTCCGATTTTAGCCATATACAGATAGGCCCGGCGTTTCTTAGAGTGAAGTGATAATAAACGGTTTTGAATTATTGCCTCTTCGATATCTTCATTATGACGTTAGCCTCATCAGAACATTAAATGACGTGATATAAAGGCTGCGCAGAGGTCGCTGTCAGCATGATCTCGAGAAGCCCATGAACCGCTATTGGTTCGACCTTTCCGCTTCTCAAACATGCCCACATGGCTCCTATAAGTACTGCAATGTTTTGCCTTTCACACTTTTACATCATCTTCAAGTCTTCAAAATTTAGATAATAGTTTTTCTGCTTTCATCCTCATTCTTTGCTCGCTCTTTCATCTTCTTTATTCATGGAAAAAACCTCCAAAAAGGTACCTCAAAAATAGGGATCCACTTCTTCATCACGCCCAGCTAAGGGAAAATCAAAAACTCCTCCTAGTATCGAGCAGTGCATTCCTAGTCCCTTTGACACTGTCTCCGATCTTACCATTGAGAAACCCCCTTCTACATCGGGACGATGCGAGCCCATGCCTCGGTACATAAGTTTAGTGGTTAATACAAAGAGAGTAAATATACACTGTCGTTGGTGGGAGGCGGCGTAACTAGAAATCCCTACAGCTGAACAAAGCATAGTCACACATAAAGCTGGTTTCCTCAGTGTATATACATACCCTTTCACTTTAGGCCCTGTAGATTCTTCTTTTCCACCGATAGATCCGGTGATTATCGACTTATGTCGCCAATACCGAGTGACACTCGGTCAAAATATCCTTCTTTCTGAAGGATTGTCTATATGATGCGATACATCTCCAACATGGTCTAGGGAATGACTTTCGCCCTCGAACATTTGATTAGATTATATAGCCCTCGTCTCTTCCGAGGGGGTTTAATCAAGCTACACCGTCGATCATCTAAGGTGTTCTTTGCTTGCATCGACGAGGACAAAGATCAAGGATGGATGAGCCGATTTTTAGAGTTAGAACCTCGGACCTCATACCCGCTGATAGAATGTCATTCCCGGAGGAATAGAACATGAAGCGTAAGTATCTCCACATCGAGTATGTTTTACAACCTCTTTATCTTCTTCCGATCTAACCTCCTTCTCTTTTGATTGATTTTCTTTTGATTGTGTAGCCACCGTTTGGTTCCTCGGTGCGGTCCAGGACCTTCCTGGATTGATCAAACTTTTGGACTCCGTTTTTTCATAAAGAAAGCGTGTTTGGTGTGATTTGGCCAAAACTTGATACGATGTCATTGATTTCACCTCCTGGTGTCTTTGATTTTACCTATGACTGATACGATGTCTTAAACATAAATGTTGAAGTTCTACTCAGGTAGCTCGGGTGCCTCTACCGGCCATGTGTGCCTGTCAAACACTGCTTTGCTATTGAGTCCCCGAGGATTCTGGCCTCGATCCATCCTTCGATCACTTTGAGGTATGTTGCGCCTCGAGATATTTCTCCAATTTTCTATATACGATTGATACCTTTCATTGCTAGGCCTCGACTCTCTCTCTCTAGAAGCCTCAATTCCTTTGCTAAGAGCCTGCTGGGATACACCAAGACCGATGGGGCTTCCAATTGGTCATCCTTGACTCTAATATTTGACTGATACTTGTTGTTTACATCCGCCTAAACTACAGCGGGATACTTGATTAAGTTTTGCTCAGCTGCTTTGAAGCTATCGAACTTTGTTCATTTAATCATTGAGCGAAGGCTTGCACTGCCCAATCATCGGATACCGGTGGTAACACCATTCGTTCCAATTGGAAGCGGGATACGAACTCCCTTAACATCTCATTCACTCTTTATTTGATTTTGAAAACATCATATTTCCTCGTAGAAACCTTGATGGCACCAGCATGCGCCTTCACAAAAGAGTCTGCCATCATGGCAAATGAACCTATCGAGTTCGGGGGGGAGGTTGTGATACCACAGCATGGCCCCTTTGGACAGTGTTTCTCCAAATTTTTCAATAAGACGGATTCAATCTCGTCATCTTTTAAGTCGTTCCCTTTCACAGCACATGTGTAAGCAGTAATGTGCTCATTGGAGTCCGAGGTCCCGTTGTATTTCGAGAGATCGGGCATTCTGAATTTCTTCAGGATGGGTTTCAGAGTCGCACTTGATGGGAATGGCTTTTGCACGAACTTTTGTGAATCTACACCCTTCAGAATTGGGGGTGCATCCAGGATCTGATCGACCCTCGAGTTGTAGGTCTCCACCTTCTTGTCGTTAGCTTCTATCTTCTTTTCGCCTGATTCAATCCTCTTTGCGAGGTTCTCGTGAATCTTCATAACAGTGAGGTTGGTTGCTGACCCGTTATTGCTCGACCTTTCTGGTGGTTGCTCGAATTGCAGAGCCGTTTCTGGTGGTGTTGTGCTTGGAGTTTTTTGATGGCTTTGTAGTTGAGCAATAGCCACTTGTTGTGCTTGCAACATCTCAAAAAATGACATGAAGGCTAATTTCTTTTTCTTTTTGAGCTGGGGCTCTCACTGCTTCATATTGGTCTCTTTCGCGCACACTTTCGTCTGTATGAGAGCATACATTGACATGTTGAGCTTTGCGTGAGCCTTCATCAACGGGGATTTGTACTGGTTCCCCTTCAGGGTTTTGCGGTGGTACACCGGTGCCTGAAGCAGCTGCACCGTTCTCTCCATGATCCTTTGGACCATTATTTTCATGTGCATTTACTGAGTTAGACATTTTCTGACCTGAAATTGAAGATTCATGGACAAGAAAAAAGTGTAAAGAATAACTTATGTTTTTAGAAAACCAGCACTAAAACGATCACTATTATTTTTAGCCCCACGGTGGGCACCAAACTGTTTACCGTGAAAATGGTAATTATAATTATACTTGATTCTGTGGTTCTAAAAATATTTGATTTCTTCCAATACTAGTTGTTAGGAAATGGATACTAAATATAAGTAAAGAAAGTGTGATAATAATAAAGGATAGTATTGATATGAAGACCGAGCTATTGAGAGACAAGGCCTCGAGCTGGTCGAAATAGGGCATTGAGGCCGAGCTCGAGTGCTTGACAGAGGGTGATCGATGAAGGATTAACAGCTTAATGGGCCTCAAAGATGGCCTCTTTATGATCCAAAAAAAACAATAAGTTAAGAACAATAAATGAAACACAATAAATGGAAGCAATAAATCAATGGAGAAATTTGTAGAGAATGTTTGAGTTAGAGAGCAGAGAATGTTGTTGTTCTTGTATTGATTATCATGTATATTACAAAATGACAAGGGTACCCTTTATATAAGAGGGGGAATCCCATCATAGTACATGTGTTATTATTATAAAGAAATGTAGCTGGTACAGCTATTTAATGTTACGGTACGGACTTGTACTATTCTTGCAGACTTGGTCAAGTTTAACGATGTGCCTTTTGGGAATTTCCCGCTTTTTCATGATTTTCATCGATTTACACCGCCTCGAGGTCGAGCGTGGAGAATTATCGATATGATTCCTCGATATCGAACCTCGAACTGTACTACGAGCCCTCCGAACCCGGGATATGAAATGCCATAACGATCATAAAATCGGGCTCTCCGATTTTAGCTGTATACAATTTTGTTAGGGATGGCTTAAAGACACTTTACATATGCTATACTTTTTTATCTCTTCTTAGGAATTATTAAGAATGATTTCATATGATTTAGATTGGTTTCCGGTAAATATGATACATCAGTTCTTTGTATTGACAAAGATACCAAGTATTTGGTTAATTATAGAGTGTTGTTTTATTATATTAAGTCGATTTTGGGTTAGATTTGAGCCGTGTGGAGGCGAATTTTAAGGGAAAAGCGATTTCCAAGGGTTGAGTTGGCCTATTCGAGGTAAGTATCTTGCGTAACTTCGTGTGGGGAAACTAGCCCTCAAGATTTAGTATTGATTGCATATTTTGTGCTATGTGAAAAATCGTGTACACAAGGTGACGAGTGGATACACGGGGTGTACGTGGTATTTGACCGTCTTAGGCTAGTTAGACTACTTCCATACTTTAATTGAATGCCATATCATGTTCTAAATTCTCATAGTCAATCTATCCTAATTTGTGTTAGTCTATCCTTACATTCCTTAATTGACTTGTTTAGCACTGTTCTACATCTTAGTTGATTGTCACGCCCAAAAACCGAGGAACGAGACCGGCGCCCAACCGGATGATCCCTGTCAAATAGACCTGGATTACCTTTCCTGCCCAACGCGTTACCCCGTGTTTACAATATACATTATTCCACATGAATTAGCAATTTGGAGTTTAAGCATGAATTTACCATTTGAGTTCATTTCATCCTTTATCATTTTAACATTTGGTAATCACAAAACATAAAATAATTCAGATTCGGACCACGATTACTAGTAAACACAATTACTGCCCAAAATACATATATGTACAACCCACATCATGACTACGGAGCCTCTAAGAGTACTAAGAGTTTACACCATACATTCCGAAAACAATGCCCCGGCTATACCTTAGAAGACATAACATATATAAAAGAGATGATATAGACTACACACGGCCGCGGGAGGAAATGGGGCTCGCCGGATGTCACGACCCCAAATCCTAAATCGGCCGTGATGGCGCCTATCATGGAACTAGACTAGCCAATGATCATATGTTAACAATTTCTTTCAAAATCCCAATCAAGTTCCAATCATTTCATAAAATATACAAAGTTTACTAAATAAAGTAGGCCAATATACAGTGCCACCAACCCCAAAACCCGGAGCCAACATGTCATGAGCATCTAAGGAAAATAAGCCAAACTTATAACATTATAACACAAAACCTCCGAATAAATAGCAAGATACAACAAAGAGGGAAAACAGAGATGTTGCGGACGCTAAACAACTACCTCTATATCCCGCAATCCGGCTCCGTACGGAAATAAATGGCTAATGCTCGGTATCTGCACCTGAATCTGCACACAGGGGTGCACGGAGTAACGTGAGTATGCCAACTCAGTAGTAATGAAAATAAGTTAAGTCTAAGCGGCAAGGAAACACATAAAATCAATGTCATCAAATCACAATATACATGTCCTTACTTTCCAATAGTGTAAACATAGATATATGGAACCATCATGCCTTAAAACCAACTTCAGAAAAGTCCTTCGAAGAATGCATATTTTTAACAACTTCAAAGCGAAAGATTTAGTATGAAAATAAAATGAATCATATAGAGGCCCCTTGGGCAAAACATATTTCATAAGCTCAGAGTGAAAGTAGTAAAACCATAAGTAGCCCCTCGGGCAAAACCATGTATCATAATCAGCCCCCAGGCATGCCTCACAGTCACTCATAATCAGTTTCTCAGCACCTCACAGTCACTCATGCCTCCAAATAACTCGTCACTCGTCATTCGGCGCTCTGTGCGCTCATTAGGGGTGTGTGCAGACTCCGGAGGGGCTCCTTCAGCCCAAGCGCTAATATCAAGCCACCTCGTGGCGTATCATATCCTCACAATCAGGCCCTCGGCCTCACTCAGCAGAACCACTCATAAGGCCCCTCGGGAGAATCAGTAAAACAGGCTAATCGACCTAAAACATCATTTTTAAGTCTCAAAGTAGTGTAAATCAGGCTGAGTTTTGAAAACAGTAAGCACAATGTGGCTGAGTGAAATCATCAACAAATAGTGAGGAAAAACAACAGTAAAAAGCCCCCGAGGGGTAAAACAGGTTCGCATGAGGCCCCAAACACGGCTTATAGCCCAAGTATTTCAGCAATCTTTAGAACATAATTTAACATAAAGTTTTGAGAAAAATATGCAACTCATTAGTTGCCGCGGAGAGGACTTAGTCCAATCCAAAAATCAGTATGCGCCACATAGTCGTCATCTGACATGTGCGCCATTCTAAAATCAGTGAGAAATATGTAGTTCGAGGTTCCATACCCTCAGGAAGAGATTTATAACCATTACTTACCTCTACCGGACCACAACACTAGTTCGCTATGCTTTTGCCCCTCGAATTGGCTCTTGCTTGCTCCTAATCTAGCCAAAACTAGTTTAATATCATTAATATATACTAAAGAAAAACAACCCAATCGAAAACTATCAAATTATACAAGAATCTCGAAATTCGGCAAAACCCGAGCCCTGGGCCCACGTCTCAAAATTCGATAAATTTTACATCACTAGAAACCTCATCCTCCCACGATTCTACACATACCAAAATCATCACAATCGGACTAAAATTTCTTACCCAAATCCTCAAAAGAAAATTTCAAATTCTCCACCCATTCTTCCCAACCTTTGCCTACTTAAATCCTCCAATTTACAAGTCTAATCCGAAAAAAATAGCATAGAAACGATGTTAATAACCCGAGAACTTACCTTCACTGAAGAACCACGAATTCCCTCTTCAATTTGCCTTCAAAAGAGCTCATCCCGCATGCAAAAATGGTGGAAGAAAATGAATTTCACGGAGGCCCCTTTTTATACTGTTCTGCCCAGCATTTGTGCACCTGCGGACACTTAGTCGCACCTGCGGTCCCTGGAGCACAACTGCGGAATCCCACTTAACGGACCAATTTTTGCACCTACGACCAACCCTCCGCACCTGCGGCTTCGCAACGGCCATCTCTTCGCACCTGCAGAATTTCCCTGCCTAGCCTCTTTTGGCACCTGTGCATGGCCTTTCGCACCTGCGACATCGCATCTGCGGTTACCCTTCCGCAGGTGCGGCCAACACCAAAAGCTTGCACCTGCAGCTAATTGCTATAAATTTCCAAGTTCAAAACCCCGCCAACAATCCGAAATCAATCCCGACCCCTCGGGGCCCCAACCAAACCTACCAAAAACTTCATAGCATTATTCCAACCTAGTCGAGCCTTCGAAAAACCAAAAACAACACGCAAACACCAAAATCACATCAAATTCAAGCCTATGAACTTTGAAACTTCCAAATTTTGCCAACTACGCCGAAACCAACCAAAACACCTCCGATTGACCTGAAATTTTGCAGACATATCCGAAATGATATTACGAACCTACTACAACTTCGGGAATTCCATTCCGACACCGATAACCTATTTTTCACTACCGACCGAAAATCGCCAAAAGCTAACTTTCGCCAATTCAAGCATAATTCTACACCGATCATCAAAACTTCATTCCGAACACACTCCTAAGTCCCAAATCACCTAACGAAGCTATCCGAGCCATAAAATACAAATTCTGAGGTGGTTCACTAATAAGTCAACTCTCAGTTGACTTTTTTAACTTTTAGGCTACCTTAGGAGACTAAATGCCTCAATTCTCACCAAGACCACTCCGGACCCAAACCAACTAACACAACACAACAAAAACAGGCTAGAAAATATATGACAAATGCAGAAATGGGGGAAACGGGGTAAATATCATGGAACGACCGGCCGGATCGTTACATCCTCCCCCTCTTAAACAAACGTTCGTCCTCGAACGGGTCTAGAAACATACCTGGAGTCTCGAATAAGTGAGGATATCTGTCACGCATATCCCGCTCGTCTCCCAGGTGGCATCCTCCACCGGCTTCCCTCTCCACTGAACCTTCATTGAAACTATATCCTTAGACCTCAGCTTCCTGACCTGTCGACCCAAAATAGCCACTGGCTCTACCTCATATGACATATCACCCTCGAGCTGAACCGTGCTGAAGTCCAAAACATGGGACGGGTCACTAACATACTTCCGGAGCATCGAAACATGGAATACTGGATGAATACTCGATAAACTGGGAGTCATAGCAAGCCGATAAGCCACCTCCCCAACCCTCTGAAGTACCTCAAATGGCCCAATGAACCTTGGACTCAGCTTCACCCTCTTCTCGAATCTCATAACACCCTTCATGGGTGACACCTTCAGGAACACCTTATCCCCAACCATGAAAGACACATCTCGAACCGTCCGGTCCGCATAACTCTTCTTCCTAGACTGCGGCGTGCGAAGCCGCTCCTGAATCAACTTCGCCTTACTCAATGCATCCTGAACCAAGTCTGTGACCAATAGCCTAGCCTCGTCCGGCTCAAACCAACCAACCATAGATCTGCACCTTCTACCATATAAGTCCTCATACGGAGCCATCTGGATACTCGACAGATAGCTGTTATCATATGCAAACTCCGCTAGTGGCAGAAACTGGTCGCATGAACCAACAAAGTCGATCACACAAGCACGCAACATATCCTCCAAAATCTGAATGGTACGCTCCGACTGCCCGTCGGTCTGAGGATAAAACGATGTGCTCAACTTGACCTCAGTACCCAATTCTCTCTGCACGGCTCACCAAAACAGAGACGTGAATTGTGTACCTCTGTCGGAAATGATAGAAACGAGAACCCCATGCAATCGGACAATCTCCCGAATATAAATCTCAGCTAACCTCTTCGAAGAATAAGTAGTACCAACAGAAATGAAGTGCACAGAATTGGTCAGCCTATCCAAAATAACCCATATAGAATCAAACCTCCTCGAAGTCTGTGGGAGTCCATCTACGAAGTCCATGGTGATCAGCTCCCACTTCCAATCCGGAATATCAAATCTCTTAAGCAATCCACCTGGTCTCTGGTGCTCATACTTGACCTGCTGACAGTTGAGATACCGAGCCACAAACTAAACAATATCTTTCTTCATCCTCCTCCACCACTAATGTTGCCTCAAATCCTGATACATCTTCGTGGCACCCGGATGGATGGAATACCGCGAACTATGAGCCTCTTCTAGAATCAAATCTCAAAGCCAATCTACATTAGGCAAGTAAATCCGGACCTGCATCCTCACACATAACCACATCCCTGGAATCACCGCGATGGACCCTATCCTGAATAACAAGAAAATATGGATTATCATACTGGCGTGCTCTAATCTGATCATAAAGAGAAGACTTGGAGGCTACACAAGCCAACACCCCCAGAGGCTCTGATAGATCCAATCTCACCAACCGACCCGCTAAGGCCTGAACATCAAGGGTTAATGGTCGCTCTGTTACTGGAAGGTAGGCTAGACTCCCCAAACTCTCTGCTTTGTGACTCAAGGCATCGGCCACTACATTGGCCTTCCCCGGCTGATATAAGATAGTGAGGTCATAATCCTTGAGAAGCCCTAACCATCTCCTCTGACGCAAATTCAAGACCTTCTGCCTCAGCAGATACTGCAAACTACGATGATCAGTGAAGATCTCACACTGGACTCCATACAAATAATGCTGCCAAATCTTCAAGGCATGAACAATGGCAGCTAACTCAAGATCGTGCACTGGATAACTCTTCTCGTGCACCTTCAACTGTCTAAATGCGTAGGCAATCACCCTACCGTACTGCATCAATACCGCTCCCAAACCAACTATAGAAGCATCACAATAAACTGTGAAAGAACCCGAACCAGCAGGCAAAAGTAGTACCAGAGCTGTAGTCAATGCTGACTTGAGCTTCTGAAAGCTCTCTTCGCACTCATTGGGCTATCTGAATGGAGCACCCTTCTGGGTCAATCTGGTCAAAGGCAAAGCAATAGAAAAGAATCCTTCCACAAAGGGACGGTAATATCCCACCAAACCAAGGAAACTCCTAATCTCTGTAGCTGAGGACGGTCTGGGCCAACTCTGCACCGCCTCTATCTTCTTCGGATCAACCTGAATACCCTCACTAGACACCATGTGCCCCAAGAAAGCTACCGAACCAAGCCAAAACTCACACTTGGAGAATTTCTCATAAAGCTTCTCCTCCCTCAACCTATATAACACAACTCTCAAATACTAAGCATGCTCTTCCTGCCTACGAGAATAAACCAGGATGTCATCAATGAACACAATGACGAAGGAATCAAGGTAAGGCTGAAACACGTTGTTCATCAATTGCATGAACGCCGTTGGGGCACTGGTCAGCCCAAATGACATAACCAAGAACTCATAATGACCATGTCTGGTCCTGAAAGCAGTCTTGGGAATGTCAGAATCCAAAATCTTCAACTGATGATACCCAGATCTCAAGTCAATCTTGGAAAACACTTTGGCTCCCTGAAGCTGGTCAAACAAATCATCAATGCGGGGCAAGGGATACCGGTTCTTCACCGTAACCCTGTTCAACTGCCAATAATCAATACACATACGCATGGACCCATCATTTTTCTTCACGAACAACACCAGTGCACCCCAAGGTGACACACTAGGCCGAATGAACCCCTTATCCAGGAGTTCCTGAAGTTGCTCCTTCAATTCCTT
This sequence comes from Nicotiana knightiana, assembly GCA_005239525.1. Taxonomy (NCBI): domain Eukaryota; kingdom Viridiplantae; phylum Streptophyta; class Magnoliopsida; order Solanales; family Solanaceae; genus Nicotiana; species Nicotiana knightiana. Next base: position 30,948 of record ML435027.1, on the reverse strand, counting down.
TAGCTCCGCTAGTACCATACAATAAGGTGGAATAGAAATAGGCTGGGTGCCCGACACCAAGTCAATACCAAAATCAATATCCCTGTTAGGTGGCATGCCTGGCAGGTCTGGAGGAAACACATTCGGAAAGCCACGGACCACAGGAATTGAATCAATAGCGGGAGTCTCACTACTGAAATCCCTCATAAAGGCCAAATAAGATAAACACCCTTTCTCAACCATGCGCTGAGCCTTCAGATAGGAAATCAGCCAGCTAGGCATAAACTCAGAAGAACTTCTCCACTCAACCCTCGGACACCCTGGCATAGCTACGGTCACGGTCTTAGCGTGATAATCAAGAAAAGAATGACACGGAGATAACCAATCCATGCCCAATATCATGCCTAAATCGACCATGTTGAGTAACAGTAGGTCCACTTGGGTCTCCAGATCCCCAATAGATATCATGCACGACCGATACACACGGTCTACAACAACAATATCGCCCACCGGAGTCGACACATGAACATAGGTGTTTAGAGACTCACGGGGCACATCCAGAAAATGGGCAAAATTTGAAGAAACATAGGAATATGTAGAACCAGGGTCAAATAAAGCCAAGGCATCTCGCTAACAGACTGAGACAATACCTGCAATCACAGGATCTGAGGCCATAGCATCTGGCCTGGATGGAAATTAATACATGCGAGCCTGACCTCCCCCTGCTCGACCTCCCTCTCCAGGGCGGCCTCTGGATGACTGACTACCACCTTGGCTGCATGGGTGGGTGGTGAAGTAACTGGAGCTGAAGTCGAGGGCTGGCCCCTCTGCTGAGAAGATCCACCAGAATGGCGGGGACACTACCTCAACACGTGCCAAAACTCTCCACACTCAAAACAACTCCCTGGAGCTAGAGGCGGGGACTGATAGAAACCCCTAGCACCCGAACGGCCACTGGAAGACTCATGCATAGAAGAACTCTGAACTGGGGTTGCTCGAGCTGCACTCTGAGCTGGGAGGGAACCAAATGAAGTACGACCTGACTGAGAACCATGGGGACCCTGCCCCGAAGATCCACCACTGTATGCTGGGCGGCCTGACTGAGGAGGCCTGAATGAACAGCCCCTACCCTACTGAAACTGTCCCCTGAAGGGAGCACCACTGGAACTGCCTGAACCACGAGGCCTCTTGGCCTCCCTCTCCTACCTCTCCTAGCGGCGAACGGACTCAATATCTCAAGCTATGTCAACAGCCTGCTCGAATGAAGCACCCGATACTCTCTCTCGAGTCATAAATAGTCAGAGCTGATAAGAAAGACCATCTACAAACCTCTTCACCCTCTCCCTATCAGTAGGGACCATCTCAGAAGCATGCCTATCCAACTCGGTAAACCTCATCTCGCACTGAGTAACTGATAACTCTCCCTGTCGCAGCTGCTCAAATTGCCTATGCTGCTCAAACGGCCTACGCTGCTCCTCTCTATGGGACTGAGGAACATACTTCTTCGAAAAGATAGTGGAGAATTGCTGCCAGGTGAGAGGTGCTGAACCAACCGGCCTACGCCTCTCGAATGACTCCCACCAAGTAAAGGCAGCACCCGCAAACTGAAATGTAACAAATGAGACCCCGCTGGTCTCCAAAATACCCGCAGTACGTAGTATCCTCTGGCACTTATCTAGAAACCCCTGGGCATCCTCGCCCTATGTACCGTTGAAAGTCGGAGGCTGAAGTCTGCTGAATCTCTCCAACCTGCATTGCTCGTCCTCGGGCATATCAGGGACCACATAATCCTGGACCGGAGCAACTGGCTGAGCTGAGGCTGCTCCCGGTGCCTGAATACCCTCTCAGCCTGCTCAGTTGCCCGGGCAGTTGGAGTCTGATTGCCTCCCCCGGCCTAAGCTGAGGTAGCAGTAGAAGACATGGTGACTGCCTGAGCCAAACTAGTGCACACTGTCAATATCTGAGACAGGGTCTCCTGAAGACCCGGAATAACCATAGGCACTGCCAGTGCCTGAGCCTGTCCCGCTGGAACACCATCGGCGGGAACCTGATCCTGATTGATAGGGGGATCGTGTGGTACTGTCCCGGATGCTGCGCGGGCTGGCCCCTTACCTCTACCACGGCGTCGAACGCGGACTCGACCTCTTGCTTGTCTAGCCAGTGACTGGTCACTCTGATCAGTGTGGCGTGTCCTCACCATCTGTGAGAGAATGAAACAACGTAAGTTTAGATTCCTAGAATCAATAGATTAGCACAAAAGAGTTCAAAAAGAATAGAAATGTTTCCTAAAATTTTGGCAGCCTCTCGAAGATAAGTAGAGACGTCTGTGTACCGATCCGCAAGACTCTACAAAACCTGCTCATGACCGCTGAGTCCTATGTAACCTAGGCTCCGATACCAAACTGTCATGACCCCAAATCCTAAACTGGTTGTGGTGGCGCCTATCGTGGAGCTAGGCTAGACAATGACCACATGTTCACAATTTCTTTCAAAATCCCAATCAAATTCCAAGCATTTCATAAAATATATAGAATTTACTAAATAAAGTAGTCCAATATACAGTGCCACCAACCCCAAAACCCGGAGCCAATATGTCATGAGCATCTAAGGAAAATAAGCCAAAGGTATAATATTATAATACAAAACCTCCGAATAAATAGCTAGATACAACAAGGAGGGAAAACAGAGATGTTGCAGATGCTGAACAGCTATCTCTATATCCCGTAATACGGCTCCGTACAGAAATAAATGGCTAATGCTCGGTGCCTGCACCTGAATCTGCACACAAGGGTGCAGGGAGTAATGTGAGTACGCCAACTCAGTAGTAATGAAAATAAATCAAATCTAAGCGGCACGGAAACACATAAAATCAATGTCATCAAATCACAATATGCACAGCCTTACTTTCCAATAGTGTAAACATAGATATATAGAATCATCATGCCTTAAAACCAACTTCAGAAAAGTCCTTCAAAGAATGTATATTTTTAACGACTTCAAACCGAAAGATTTAGTATGAAAATGAAATGAATAATATAGAGGCCCCTCGGGAAAAACATATTTCATAAGCTCAGAGTGAGAGTAGTAAAACCATAAGTAGCCCCTCGGGAAAAAACATGTATCATAATCAGCCCCTCGGGCATGCCTCACAGCCACTCATAATCAGTCGCTCAGCACCTCACAGTCACTCATTCCTCCCAATCACTCGTCACTCGGCACTTGGCTCTCTGTGCGATCACTGGGTGTGTGTGCAGACATCAGAGGGGCTCCTTCAGGACAAGCGCTAATATCAAGCCACCTCGTCCCGTATCATATCCTCACAATCAGGCCCTCGGCCTCACTCAGCCGAACCACTCAAAAGGCCTCTCGGGCGAATCAGTAAAACAGGGTAATCAACCTAGAACATCATTTTTAAATCTCAGAGTAGTGTAAATCAGGCTGAGTTTCGAAAATAGTAAGCACAATGTGGCTGACTGAAATCATCAACAAATAGTGAGGAAAAATAGTAGTAAAAATCCCCCGAGGGGTAAAACAGTTCGGCACGAGGCCCCAAACACGACTTATATCCCAAATATGTCAACAATCTTTAGAACATAATTTAACATAAAGTTTTCAGAAAAATATGAAACTCATTAGTTGTCGCGAAGAGGACCTAGTCCAATCAAAAAATCTGTACGCGCCACATACTCGTCATTCAACATGTGCGCCATTCTAAAATTAGTGAGAAATATGTAGTCCGGGGTTCCATACCCTCAAGACAAGATTTATAACCATTACTTACCTCTACTGGGGAACAACACTAGTCCGCTATGCTCTTGTCCCTCGAATTGACTCCCGATTGCTCCGAATCTAACCAGAACTAGTTTAATATCATTAATATATACTAAAGGAACACAACCCAATCGAAAACTATCAAATTATACAAGAATCTCGAAATTCAGCCAAACTCGAGCCCCGATCCCACGTCTCGGAATTCGATAAATTTTACATCACTACAAACCTCATCCTCCCACGATTCTACACATACCAAAATCATCACAATCGGACTACAATTGCCTACCCAAATCCTCAAAGGAAAATTTCAAATTCTCCACCGATTCATCCCAACCTTTGCCTACTTAAATCCTCTAATTTACAAGCCTAATCCGAACAAAATAACATAGAAACGATGTTAATAACCCGAGAACTTACCTTCACTGAAGAACCTTCAATTCCCTCTTCAACTTGCCTTCAAAAGAGCTTCCGCCGCATGCAAAAATGGTGGAATGAAATGAATTTCACGGAGGCCTCTTTTTATACTGTTCTGCCAAGAATTTCCGCACCTGCGGACACTTAGTCGCACCTGCGAACCCGCACATGCGGTCCCAGGTGTGCACCTGCGGAATCCCACTTAACGGATCAATTTTCGCACCTGCGGCAAATCCTCTACACCTGCGGCTTCGCAGTTGCGGTCCTCTCTTCGCACCTGCGTAATTCCCCTGCCTAGCCTCATTTCACACCTTCGCATGGCCTTTCGCACCTACGACATCGCACCTGCGACATCGCACCTGCGGCTACCCTTCCGCAGGTGCGGCAAACACCAGAAACTTGCACCTGCAGCTAATTGCTACAAAATTCCAAGTTCAAAACCCCGCCAACCATCCAAAATCAATCCGAGCCCCTCGGGGCCCCAACCAAACATACCAACACTCCCCATAGCATTATTCCGACCTAGTCGAGCCTTCGAAATACCAAAAACAACATGCAAACATCAAAATTACATCAAATTCAAGCCTATGAACTTTGGAACTTCCAAATTTCGCCAACTATGCCGAAACCAACCAAAACACCTCCGATTGACCTAAAAGTTTGCAGACATATCCAAAATGACATTACGAACCTGCTCCAACTTCTAGAATTCCATTCCGACCCCGATAGCCTATTTTCCACTGCCGATCGGAAATCTCCAAAAACTAACTTTCGCCAATTAAAGCCTAATTCTACACCGATCATCAAATCTTCATTCCGAACACACTTCTATGTCCCAAATAACCTAATGAAGCTATCTGAGCCATAAAATACGCATTCCAAGGTCGTTCACTACTAAGTCAACTCTCAGTTGACTTTCTCAACTTTTAAGCTACTTTAGGTGATTAAATGCCTCAATTCTCACCATGACCACTCCGGACCCAAACCAACTGATCCAACATACAAAAACAGGCTAGCAATACATGACAAATGCAGAAACGGGGGAAACGGGGTAAATCTCACGGAATGACCAGTCGGGTCGTTACACAGGATCTGCTGAAGGAGCGGAAGGGTCACACCACTATCGGCAGTCTGAGCTACCTGCTGTGGAACCACCTACATCCATATAAAATATGTAGCGCCCCCGGCAAAAGGGACATTAGTACCTTTGAATAGTACTAGTATGTATGAACAAAGTTTATTCTAAGTAAAATCAAACAGTACGCAATTGGTAGACAGTCAGCGTAACCACACAAGTACCACACAGATATACAGAAAATCACAATTGAAGATTGCACAGTTACTCATTCAATTGTTCATTTGTTGTGGCACGCAACCTGATCCCAGTGTACATTCACATTTCACCCCTATTACCTCTCCACCCTTATTACTTCATGTTGCGGCGCGCAACCCGATCCTACCGTACAATCATATTTGATAGAAACAATAACCAAAAATTATATCACAGGGATCTTCATCATCAAGAACATAAGTTCATATCAGCCAACAACTATATGAAGTCAAGGCACAATAATCCTTACCAAACAGTAATTCATATATGGTGTTGTCATCATTATTTAACTCAATTAAATCAATCCACTGTTTCGTTTCATCATTTGCCACACTCGGCCCTTAGCCATTAGATACAACATTCTTTCATTTACTATCTCATACTGCCATACTCACATATTCGAACATTTAACGAACCTTAAACATGATAGAATAAACACAATGAATCACCCTTCACAGTCGCAATTATCATGGTAATCGACTAATCAAATCAGAGAATGAAATCTTACACCTCCACACAGCAGGACAATCAATTCACATATGCTCAAGCAAGAATTTCATATCGTATGCTCGGACACCAACAAAATGACTCTACAAAGATTAAAGTTAGCCATACATACCTTGAATCGAAATTCCCCTTTAATTTTTTTTATCACAAATCACCGGACCTTCTAGCACCGTCAATCTATTCCACAATGTGACATATTTCACTTAGAATTAGCAACCATAAACATAACTCGAACTCATTTAGGCATTTTATCGAACGCTATGTGACCCCTTAGATTACTAACCCCCTTTTTGTGAATAATTACCCAAAATCATTTCCCTTTACTAGATTAGGGACTTTAACTTACATGCATGCAAGGTATCGGCTTTTATATCCAAGAATCAATTTATGTGTTCTACCTTTTTTAGCCAAAACCTGAGAATTAAAAGGAAATAGGGTGGGGACCTACCTCTTAGACTGAAGAAGATGACAATTACTCAATAACTTCCAGGCCCGAGTGATAGTGAAGAATCAATTTTGGGTGAAGATGGGACCTTCTCTATCAAGAACCCTCTTTTCCCTCTCTCTATTTTGTTCAGAAAATCGTTAAAATGAAAGGTGGTAAGTGTTTTAATGAACTGGGGGTCGGGTAGAAAATTAGAATTTTCAAAGTCTCGAAGGAGAAATGCGGTCAGGAATGTGATCGCATTCCTACTATGCGGTCTGCATTCCTGTCACATAAATGGTCTCAAAATGGGCCAAAAGGAAGTCGGACTGCCCATGTATGCGACCACTATGCGATCCGCATACCTGTTATGCGATCGCATAATGCGTCGCATAACCTCCTTCGCAAAAATGGAGGTGCAAGAATGCGACATCTATGCGGTCCGCATTCTCAAAATGCGATCGCATCTTGGGCCGCATAGATGTCCTCAAATTGGACAGCAGGATGTCCATGTATGCGACCACTATGCGGTCTGGATACCTGTTATGCGATCGCATAGTGCGTCGCATAACAGCGCAACTCTGGAAAATTTTATCTTTTAAGTTCCGGGGTACTTTTTACTCAAAAAGGGTCCGTTTTAAAAATTTTTACAGTTATAACAATACGGGGACCTATTTGGGGATTATTTTTAGCCATGAAATTAGGGTCTTTTACATTCTCCCCCACTTAAAATCATTCGTTCTCGAATGAGGATCGGGGAATCATTAGAGTAGGAAAAACACAAAATAAACGAACCCCCAAATTTTCACTAACTCCGATAATTTCTTAAAATTTCGCCAGAATTTCCTTTGAATATAGGCCTTTCCACCTGTGAGAGAGCCCCTGAAACACATGTTTAACCAATTCCACACATTACCAGTCACTCTATGAACTCTCATATAATTGGGTTACCTTAACAAGTCGTATGCAATTCAATTACTTCAACATGCTATACCTATTTCAGTTAACACCACAAACTGGCATATCATTTAACTATCACATGAATTGCACATAATTTAACTTACTTCAAGGAGTTGTACATTACCCAAATAATCACATTATACACAAATATATCACAACTTGAGAAGTTACAATAGTAGGGCAATTATGGGGAAAATAGGGTTCTTTTGCACAAAATTTGACACAACATATAATTGCTTAGCAATGACAATTTTTGAACCGTTACCGGACTTATTCAAACAAATGGGGGTATTTCTCTTTCATTTCATTTTCCGCTTCCCATGAGGCTTCCTTGACTTGTTGACTTTGCCATAACACTTTAACAGAAGCAATCTCTTTGTTCCTCAATCTACGGACTTGCCCATCAAGAATAGCAACTGGAACCTCTTCATATGACAATACTTCATTAATTTCAACTGTCTCAACCGGCACAATGGCGGATGGATCCCCTATCACCATCTTCAACATGGACACATGAAACACCGGGTGCACTAATGACATTTCAGGGGGCAATTCCAGTCTATAAGCCACCTTTGAGCGATCCGATATGACCCGACATACCTAGGGCTCAATTTCCCTTTCTTCCCAAACCGCATTACTCCCTTCACGGGGGATATCTTCAAGAACACCCAATCATCTACTTGAAACTCCAAATCCCTACGATGAACGTCCGCATAGGAATTATGGCAACACTGAGCATTTTTCATCCTTTCTTGAATGGATCTAACTTTTTCCATAGCCTGCTGCACGAGATCCGGCCCTAGCAATTCTACTTCACCAACTTTGAACCATCCAATCAGAGACCTACACCTTCTTCCATATAATGCCTCAGATGGGGCTATCTGAATACTAGCGTGGAAGCTGTTATTGTAAGAAAACTCTATAAGCGGCAAGTGATCATCCCAGCTACTCTTGAAATCCAAAATACAAGCTCGTAACATATCTTCAAGCGTTTGAATAGTCCGCTCCGCTTTACTGTCCGTCTGTAGGTGGAAAGCGGTGCTGAGATTTACCTGAGTACCCAAACCCTGCTGAAATCATCTATCCGAGGCAATGGATATTTGTTTTTGATAGTGACCTTTTTGAGCTGCCGATAATCAATACACATCTAAAGTGATCCATCCTTCTTCCTGACAAAAAGAACCGGTGCGCCCCAAGGCGACACACTTGGCCGAATGAAACCTTTTCCAACAGATCTTTCAATTGTTCTTTCAACTCTCTCAGTTTCGATGGCGCCATCCTGTAGTGTGGAATAGATATTAGTTGTGTATCTTGCAATACATCAATCTCAAATTCAATCTCTCTATCTAGCGGAACCCCAGGAAGCTCATCTGGAAATACTTCTAGATACTCCTTCACAACCGGCACGGACTCGAGAGCAGGCACCTCTGAAGTGGTGTCCGTAACCCGGACCAAATGGTAGATACACCCCTTCCTGATTATTTTTGAGGCCTTGAGGTAGGAAATAAACCTACCCCTCGGCACAACATCATTCCCCTTTCATTCGATAACTGGTTTGTTAGGAACTCGAGCCTCATAATTCGGGTTCGGCAATCGAGTTTAGAAAAGCACGAGTAGAGCCAATCCATTCCCATGATAACATCAAAATCCACCATTCCTATCTCAATAAGATTGTCTGTGGTATCCCAACCACACACCGTGACAACACAATTCCTATAGACTCGCGCGAACGTAATAGAATCACCAACCAGAGTCGACACAGAGAACGACTCATGAAGATGTTCGGGTTCTATCCCAAAAGTTGAAGTAATAAATGGAGTAACATAGGAAAATGAAGACCCGGGATCAATAGGAGTATAAACATCATGCGTTTGGACAGTCAGAATACCTGTGACGATATCTGGAGAAGCCTCCGCACTCTAGCGACCACAGAATGCATAAAATTGACTGGGTCCCCCTCGACCCCGTGCTCCACCCCTAGCTGCACCGCCCCCTGCTGGAGCTGGAGGGCGTGCTGAAGATGTAGTGGCGGAAGAGCTGGATGGCTGAGCAGGACCCTTACCCGCGTCCTGACTGGGTGCGCGGCAGTCTCGTGGATATGGCCTCTCTCTACGCATATATAGCACACCGGTATATCCAAGTAACAAGGCTCGGAATGAAACCTTCCACGGGCATGGGGCCCTCCACTGCTGCTGGAACCTTCCACCTGAATGACCTGACTGATGGAAACTCCTGCTATCTGAACTTGGTCCAAAAAGACCTCCCTACTGATAACTATGCCTTGATGATAGGGCACTTGCTGAGGACTGAGCATAGCACTGGTATGGCATTGATGACCCTCTCCAATGGGCTGATCTCCCACCTGTTACTGAACTCCCAGGGTTGCCCGCTGACCGGGCCCTCTCTCTCTTCATCCTTATCTTCAACTTCCGAGCCTCTGTAGCCTGTGAGAATCCCACGATCCTCCTATAATTCATATTTGAATGCAAGGCAGCTGTAGCAGCTTCATTAACAACCAAGGGACCAAGGCTCTGAACAAACCGTCGAACTCTAGCCTCCATAGTCGGCATCATGTGGATGGCATATTTGTACATGCGCACGAACTCTATGTGGTACTCCCACACACTCATATGTCCCTGCTTAAGGACCTCAAACTCCGCAGCACGGGCTGCCATAGTCTGGGCAGGTAAGAAATGATCCATGAAGGCATCAACAAACTCATCCCACTTCGCCGGAGGGCTCCCATCCCCACGGGAACCCTCCCACATCCCAAACCACCTCCCTTTAACCAATAGGAAGCCAACTCAACTTCCTCTGTCTCTATAACCTTCATAATTCGGAGAGTCTTGTACATTTCATCTATAAAATCCTGAGGATATACTTCTAGGTCGGTGCCTGTGAACTCTGGAGGGGCTAACCGCAGAAACTGGTCGACTCTGGAACCTGAAGAATCCCATTGCTCGCTAGAGGACGCAGGGGAAGCATGACATCTTTGGGCCTGGGAGGCCACTAGCTGAGTCAACACCTGAATAGCTCCCCTGAGGTCCCCATCAGAAATATCGGGATCAGAATTTGGGGCTGAGGAGGGATCAGGAACGTTAGTGGGAGGGATTTCAGCACCCTCAGCTGGAGTAGGAACATGGATAGTCTGGCCTAGAGTGGAGGAATCGGGCTGGTTTGTGGCCGGGGAATCATTCACACCCGCACCACCAGCTGGAGAATTTGTGGCCACTCCTGGGGTGGCATTGGCCTCTAGGCCGAGTCGAGCTCTCTTCTTGGGTGCCATTTACTGAAAATTAGGACAATGCACGAGTTAGATAAAGATGTTCTCACCTTCCACTTCATTGCACGATACAGAGTAACAATTAAAGGGTATTTTCCTGAATGTTGATCACGATCAACTATGTCTAATAAAATACTAAGCGGGCGTTGCAATTATAATCCGCGTTATTATGCCCAGAGTCGATCCCACAGGGAATTTACGTATCAATTAATTCGTCAGAATACACAACTTTTACTCAATCAATTCTCTCAAGACTTTTTAATATAACTTGGTGATGTTTTACTAATTCTACTGAAAATAATAATAAACTAGCAATTACTAACAATGTGTTGTAAATAATGATAATAAAGGTCTAAGGTTTGGTTTCCCCGTTGGTGAATTCTTTCTCGGATATTTCTTATAGTTTAATTAATCGTCTCTATTAATCGTGAACACTCTATCTACCATAAATCTCTCTCAAGTAATTATGATAATTTATTAGACGCACTCTCTCAAGTTACGCTAGCTAGATTGCAATACAGTTCACTTTAGATTGCACCCGAGGTATTGTTATATCTAATCCAACCTCTAAACCCTCGATTACAACTTTCGTCTATACTCCGGGAGTGGTATTGTTCAAACAATTACCTAAATATGCACTCTCTCTCAATTAGATACATAATAATTAGGAACAACTAATTGAGGGCCCTTCAATCAACTATAACAAGAACGTAGTTGAACAAATAGAGATTAATCAACCAAAATATATTAATATCACAACAAACTCATCCACAACGGGTTCTACAAAAACCCTAGATTAAATAAGTTAGCTAGACATGTTCATAAGAATCCAACTCAAAATAAATTGCATAATTGAATTACAAAGTAATGAATAAAAGATGTAGAAATCAATGTTTTGTCACTTCAAGGGTTTCTTCTCTTCAAATCCTTCGCCTGCCTTCCAATCCCCCCTTTAAGTTGTGTTTTAAGGGTCTAATATGTTTAGGACAAACCCTAAACATGTAGGAGACTTCCATTTCAACCGGGAAACACTTAAACTTGTCAAAACTTGGAATTGACCGAAACAGGGACCTGGCGTTATGAGGCTAACGCCTGGATAACGCCAGGCTAGGGTTGGCGTTTGGACTCCAACGCCTGGCTAACGCCAGGCATGGCCAGGCTTTTGGGCTCTACCGCCCAGCTATAGCCTAGTGCACTCCTCCTCGCCTCTTGAGCGTATTTTCTATGTATTTGCATCCATTTAGCTCGGNACCCCACACTTAAATATTTTCTCGTCCTCGAGCAATCAAACTACACTCATGTACACAACTTATTAAGCAAATTCCTTAACATGTTATACCAAGAATATTTAAAACAGTTCAAGCAAAAAGGTGTGACATCCTCGCCTCAATAATCGACTCACAAATACCATGCTTTATTCACAATTCACTAACTACTCTAACTTAGAGGTCGACAACATTACCTTTCCTTCGTGAATCATGTGCCCTCACCAAATCAAAGAGCTAGTTCCTCACACAATAAAATTTAAGAACA
>ML435027.1:0-18409 GCA_005239525.1 Nicotiana knightiana | reverse complement strand
TTCAACCTCAAACTCATAATAAGCCAAACTCCACCTCCACATCGATGTTATTACCCCATACTTCTTTAAGAACAATAACGTTAAGAGTCACCACATATATTTTTTTCTTTCAAAACAATACAACTATTTATTTTCTATTTTTTTTTCTGTTTTTCTTCTTTTTCAAGTGAATCTTACTTTTTCAAACGTGCACCTTTCTCCTTATTTCAATTATTCCCCACACAAACCAACCTACCACCCCACACTTTAACTTTTTCATATTTCATAACATTTCCAGTGCTTACGAGAGGTTACAAGGTTCAAATATAAGATCGATTCAAACAAAGGGGATATGGCTTGTAATGTGGTTGCCAAAGAAACAGGATTATAGGCTCAACGGGGTTAACTACGATACATAATGATTAGGTGGGTAAAATATAGATAACTGGCTCAACAAAGAAATGCCTATATCACTTCCAAGACTGAATAAAACTTCTATTTCGCTTTGCACACACACGGGGCAAGTTCTAGACATCAAAGGCAATGTACAGAATAACATACAAATCTCACACACACTTGGCACATAACTCACTCAGGATTAGATCTATCACGACACTCCAGTCAAAGCAGTTAAAAAAATCTTAAGAATTCCTTATTTAAGGTATTTATCCTGGAGTCAAAAATTGAGCCTATGCGTCACAACAAAAGTACTGACTATTCTCAAGGCATTAGCACATTTTGAGATATTGCTACTATTAATCCCTTAACCATATAATATCTGCTCCTAAAAATTAAAAACTACCTACACCCGGTTCAATTAAAAACCCTTGGAAAAGAACCGTGGTCCAAAGAAAAACCAAGGGGGAATTACTACACTACCTACAAAAAAAATCTTTTTGGTCTTTTCGTTAGACTTACTTCACTCAAGAAAACTGTCTAGGAGATCCATCGTCAGGAAGAGTCAATATATATGTTATATTTTTTTTTTTTCTGTTTTTGTTTTACTTAAAAAATCTATTTTTGTTTTATTTTAAAAATAAACTCTTACCAACAAGAAAAACAAAAACTACTAATAATAATGCATATAACAAATCACAACAATTATGTACAACACCCCACACTTAAATCATGCAGTGTCCTCAGTGCATCACCTATAGACAAAACAAGAAATAAAAGTAAGGTGTAAGAAACTCCCTGGTCCAATAGTGTTGACATCCTATCCATTGATCTCGCCTGCATGTTCCTTTGAGCACATGCATGAATCACTTTATGCCTCCACTTTGAACTTATGAATTGAACCCCAATTTTTGATTCTGCTCTACGATCATGCTCATGGGGTGGTGGAACAAATCTGCCTGGCCCAATAAAACCATGTAATAATCTGCGCTTCTTGGCCTTTCGATGAAATGTGTACTCCCTACTTTCTGGCAGGAAGAATTCAAGAATGTAGGCATATTGTTCTTTATCCCTCAGCTCATCAGGTGGTTCGGATAACTCTATTTGCATATCATCATCCCAGCACAATGTGAACTAATGGCTGGAGTGAGTACCAACATCCTCAACAATAATGACACTAGATTCAACAAAATATGTATCGTCAATGTCCTTGGTTAAATCTAGTATCTTTTCTACCACCTCAGCATCCTCCGATTTCAGTTCTAACCTAGGTGGTTCTTCAATAGATGGCTCGACCGGCGGGTTCTCTCTTTCGTCTACATATAGTGAATCAAGCTCGAGAGCTTGTTTCCATACCTTTTTTTCCTCAAGTGCTAACACCCAATCTGCTAGTTCTTCACCGTTCATATCATCCAGATTCATGAAACATTCATCCAAAGGGTCGCCAATAGTCAAGGATACATCAACTTTTTCTGGGATCACATTCACAGCATCAATAAAGAGAAGTTGGCAAACTCACTAGGTTTCCTCATAGATTTCTGCACGTTGAAAGTGATTTCTTCATTGTTAAGCCTCATCTTAAGTTCACCAGTCTCACAATCAATAAGAGCTCTGCCTGTGGCCAAAAATGGCCTTCCCAAGATTATGGGAATTTCCTCATCTACCTTGCGGTCTAATATCACAAAATCAGTAGGAAATACAAACTTCCGCACTTGCACTAATACATCATCCAGAATACCCGACGGTCTCTTCACCGTCCTATTAGAAAGCTGTAACAGCATGGATGTGGGCCTGGCTCTACCTATCCCCAGTCTTTTATATATGGCCAGCAGCATCAGATTAATGCTAGCCCCAAGTCACATAGAGCTTTGGCTAAAGAGAAGTTGCCAATGGTACAAGGAATTGTAAAACTACCTGGGTCAGACAGCTTTTCAGCAATAGGACGTGTCACCACCGCGCTACNTGTATCTGCTTTAGCATGTCCAAGAACTTCTTGTACTGTTCATCCTTTTGGTATTTAGCCAGCCTCTGAGGGAATGGAGCTGGCGGTCTCTTTTTCCCAGTGATTTTGGACTTTTCTTTCCAAGCCACCACCTCAACTACTGGCTTCTGAGTTATCTCCACTTCTTTTTCAGTCTCACTCTGTGCACTAGGTTCTTCTTCACTAGGTTGCGTTGTTGCCTTGGTATGTTTGTTGAATCATCAACTTCAATCGGCCTGTCTTCTTTCATGAGCTCTTTCCAGTTCCAAGTTTAACTCTCTGCAACTGCGAAGAGTCATTGCCATCAGCAGCCTTGGGCCCTGGTCCACAGGATTTACCTGAGTATCTGCAGGTAAAGTTCCAGGAGGACGACTGTTTACTGCCATAGATATCTGGCCCAACTGTATTTCAATATTTTTAATAGCTGCATCATGTACATCTACTCTTTCACTGATTTTGGCATTTGACCCAATTACCTGTTGCATCATAGCTTCTAACCTGGCAAACCCATCTTCTTGCCTTCCCCCTTGTTGTTGTTGAGGAGGGTAGTATGATTGTTGTTGATTCTGCTGGGTATAACATTGTGGCCTCTGATATGGTGCTGCATTACATTGTGGTCCCCTGACACCCATATTTCCACTATTCTACTTTTGGTGAGGTGGCCTATATGGTTGAACTTGCTGACCCCAGTTTTGTCCCTCTTGTCTCTGGCTTCCATAATTCGACACATAATTCTTATTTTCTGTATAAGGAGGGTGATGACATTCTGTATTCCAGTGATTACCAAGTGGTTGACTAATGCAAGTAGTGCATAAGCCCCCATTGCTTGTGTTAACGATGTGTACCTGCTGTTTTTCTCCCGATTCTTCCACCTTCTTAGTAAGTATACTCATTTATGTTATCAAGGTGGCTACGTTATCTGCAATGGTATTAGATGGATCGAATGGCACTGAATGAACTATAGGAGTAATGGGTGCATTCCTTGTTATCCATCCTGAATTATGTGCCATTTTATCAAGCAATATCTGACTCTCTCTCCACGTTTTGCTCAGGAATGCTCCACCAGCCAAAGCATCAACATTTGCTTTCATAGTATCAGCCAAACCCATGTAGAACCGCTGCCCCAACATTTTCTCTGGAATGCCATGATGTGGACAGATAACCAGCATACTCTTAAATCTTTCCCATGTCTCTTGCAATGTTTCAACTGGTTTCTGTCTAAAACTCAAGATTTCATCAATTTGTTGAGCAGTCTTGTTGGGTGGGTGAAACTTGTTCACGAACTGTTTGACTAACTCCTCCCATGTGGTAATGGAATTGATGGGGAGTGAGTTAAGCCAAGTTTGGGCAGCACCAGTCACTGAGAATGGAAACAACAACAGTTTTATTGCCTCCTGAGTAACGTTAGGCTGCCTCTGTGTTTTGCAGATTGACAGGAAGTTTTTCAAGTGCTGCTGGGGGTCTTCAATGTATGACCCTGAGAATAGCCCTTTGTTCTGCAATAGGTGCAACATATTATTTGTTATCTGAAAGGACTCGGCCTGTATCTGAGGAACCAATATCGTCGTGGACAAATTCTTAGATGTCGGTTGTGCCCAGTCATATAAAGGAGCCTGTGCCCCTATTTGAGCGACTGGGTCTACCACATCATCCCCATGATTGTTCTGGTTTTGTGCATCTTCCATGTCGGTTTCAATTTGTTCAATTTGTGGTTGATGTTTGCTTTTCCGGTTGGTTCGGTTTATGGTCCTGAAAACTTTCTCGGGGTCTGGTAAGGCTTCAATTACTTCACCAGTCCTCGATGAGTTTCAGGGCATGCACCTGCAACACGTTAGCAAACGTTAAACATTCAATGTAAAAATGAAAATTTGAAGACAATTGACTATATTTCAGAATTTTGTATTTCTTCCAACTCAATTGATAATACCGTTAATTCCCCAGCAACGACGCTAAAATTTGATCACGCCCAACTATGTCTAATAAAAGACTAAGCGGGCGTTCCAATTATAATCTGGGATATTATGCCCATAGTCGATCCCACAGGGAATTTACGTATCAATTAATTCGTCAGAATACACAACTTTTACTCAATCAATTCTGTCAAGACTTTTTAATATAACTTGGTGATGTTTTACTAATTCTACTGACAATAATAATAAACTAGCAATTACTAACAATGTGTTGTAAATAATGATAATAAAGGTCTAAGGTTTGGTTTCCCCCGTTGGTGAATTCTTTCTCGGATATTTCTTATAGTTTAATTAATCGTCTCTATCAATCATGAACACTCTATCTACCATAAATCTCTCTCAAGTAATTATGATAATTTATTAGACGCACTCTCTCAAGTTACGCTAGATAGATTACAATACAGTTCACTTTAGATTGCACCAGAGGTATTGTTATCTCTAATCCAACCTCTAAACCCTCGGTTATGACTTTCGTCTATACTCCGGGAGTGGTGTTGTTCAAACAATTACCTTAATATGCACTCTCTCTCTCTCTCTCTCAATTAGATACATAATAATTAGGAACAGCTAATTGAGGGCCCTTGAATCAACTACAACAAGAACGTAGTTGAATAAATAGGGATTAATCAACCAAAATATATTAATATCACAACAAATTCATCCCCAACGGGTTCTACCAAAACCCTAGATTAAATAAGTTAGCTAGACATGTTCATAAGAATCAAACTCAAAATAAATTGCATAATTGAATTACAAAGTAATGAATAAAAGATGTAGAAATCAATGTTTTATCACTTCAAGGGTTTCTTCTCTTCAAATCCTTCGTCTGCCTTCCAATCCCCCTTTAAGTTGTGTTTTAAGGGTCTATTTATATGTTTAGGACAAACCCTAAACGTGTAGGAGACTTCTATTTCAACCGGGAAACACTTAAACTTGTCAAAACTCAAAATTGACCGAAACAGGGACCTGGCGTTATGAGGCTAACGCCTGGATAACGCGAGGCTAGGGTTGGCGTTTGGACTCCAACGCCTGGCTAACGCCAGGCTAGGGCTGGCGTTTGGACCCTAACGCCTGGCTAATGCCAGGCATGGCCAGGCATTTGGGCTCTGGCGCCCAGCTATAGCCCAGTGCACTCCTCCTCGCCTCTTGAGCGTATTTTCGATGTATTTGCATCCATTTAGCTCGGTTTCCATCTCCAATTCACCTACACATGAAATATACTCTATTATGCACATAAAAAGTGTATTTTTATCATTAACGCACATAAAATGTAGGTCATATAACATGTTAAACCATGAATTCTAGCCTCGCATCAAATGTCCATGCAGCCCCCTAATTATAGATGTGGTCGACAACACACCGATAAGAAGGGCTCTACTAGACACGGCTCTGATACATCCTAGGACACTTTAAAAACTAGGCTCTGATACCAAGTTTTTCACGCCCCAAAACCGAAGAACGAGACTGGCGCCCAACCGGATGATCCTGGTCAAGCGGACCTAGATTGCCTTTCCTGCCCAACGCGTTATCCCGTGTTTACAATATACATTATTCCACATGAATTAGCAATTTAGAGTTTAAGCATGAATTTACCATCTGATTTCATCTCATCCTTTATCATTTGAACATTTAGTAATCACAAAACATACAATAATTCTGATTCGGACAACGATTACTAGTAAACATAATTACTGCCCAAAATACATATATGTACAACCCACATCATGACTATGGAACCTCTAAGAGTACTAAGAGTTTACACCATACTTGCCGGAAACAAGGCCCCGGCTATACCTTAGAAGACATAACATATACAAAATAGATGATATAGACTATACACGGCCTCGACAGGAAATGGGGCTCACTGGATCTGCTGAAGGAACGGAAGGGTGACACCATTATCCGCGGTCTGAGCTACCTGCTGTGGAACCACCTACATCCATATAAAAGATGTAGTGCCCCCGACAAAAGGGACGTTAGTACCTTTGAATAGTACTAGTATGTATGAACAAAGTTTATTCTAAGTAAAATTAAATAGTACACAATTGGAAGACAGTCATGGGAACCACACAAGTACCACACAGATATACAGAAAATCACAAATGAAGATTCCACAGTTACTCATTTCAATTGTTCATCTGTTGCGACGCGCAACCCGATCCCACCGTACATTCACATTTCACCCTTATTACCTCTCCACCCTTATTACTTCGTCTTGCGGCGCGCAACCCGATCCCACTGTACAATCACATTTCACCCTTATTACCTCTCCACTCTTATTACTTTGTGTTGCGGCACGCAATCCGATCCCATCGGACAATCATATTTGATAGCAACAATAACCAACAATTATATCACAGGGATCTTCATCATCAAGAACATAAGTTCATATTAACCAAAAACTATATGAAGTCAAGACACAATAATCCTTACCAAACAGTAATTCATATATGGTGTTGTCATCATTATTTAACTCAATTTAATCAATCCACAGTTTCTTTTCATCATTTTCCACACTCGTACCTTAGCAATTACATACATTCTCACATTAGTGTACGTTAACATTCTTTCATTTAGTAGCTCATACTGACATATTCGAACATTTAAAGAACCTTACACATGATAGGATAAGCACAAAGAATCACCCTTCACAATCGCAATTAGCATGGTAATCGACTAAGAAAATCAGAGAATGAAATCTTACACCTCGACACAGCAGGACAATCAATTCACATATGCTCAAGCAAGAATTTCATACCGTATGCTCGGACACCAACAAGATGATTCTACAAAGATTAAACTTAGACATACATACCTTGAATCGGAATTCCCCTTTAATTTTTTTTATCCCAAATTACCGGACCGTCTAGCACCGTCAACTATTTCACAATGTAACATATTTCACTTAGAATTAGGAACCATAAACATAAGTCAAACTCATTTAGGCATTTTATCGAACACTATGTGACCCCTTAAATTACTAACCCTTTTTTTGTGAATAATTACCCAAACTCGTTTCCCTTTACTAGATTAGGGAGTTTAAATTACATGCATACAATGTTTCGGCTTTTATCTCCAAGAATCAATTTATGTGTTCTACCCTTTTTAGCCAAAACCTGAGAATTAAAAGGAAATGAGGTGGGGACTTACCTTTTAGAGTGAAGAAGATGACAATTACTCAATAACTTCCAGGCCTGAGTGATAGTGAAGAATCAATTTTGGGTGAAGATGTAACCTTCTCTATCAAGAACCCTCTCTTCCCTCTCTTTATTTTGTTCAGAAAATCGTTAAAATTAAAAGGCGTAAGTGTTTTAATGAACTGGGGGTCGGGTATAAAAATAGAATTTTAAAAGTCCCGAAGCAGAAATGTTGTCAGGAATGCGATCGCGTTCCTGTTATCATCTCTGCATTCCTGTCGCATAAATGGCCCTCAAAATGGGCCAAAAGGAAACCGGACCGCCCATGTATGCTACCACTATGCGGTCCGCATACCTGTTATGCGATCTCATAGTGCGACGCATAACCTTCTCCGCAAAAATGGAGGTGCAAGAATGCGACAGCTATGCGGTCCGCATTCCCAAAATGTGATCACATCTTGGGTCGCATAGTTGTCCCCAAATTGGACAGTAGACTGTCCATGTATGCGACCACTATGCGGTCTGCATACCTGTTATGCGATCGCATAGTGCGTCGCATAACATCGCAACTCTGGAAAATTTTATCTTTTAAGTCCCGGGGTACTTTTACTCAAAAAGGGTCCGTTTTAAGAATTTCTACAATTATAACAACACGGGGACCTATTTGGGCATTATTTTTAGGCATGAAATTTTACGGGTCTTTACATTGATAAATTTCCCTCAAGCCTCAGTTGAACTTGTTTCCCCTCTTATTGTAACATGCTACCTATTTATTGTTAATTATTATCATTTGAAGTTATTGTTCGTGTTATTTCCTTCATTATTGATTATCATTAGTTGAAGTTATTGTTCATGTTATTCCTTTCCTTGTTGATTTCTATTAAATAAAGTCATTGATATACGTTATCTCTTACATTCTGAGTTATTATTGTTAGTATCGTGGTTATACATTATCTCTCCTTGTTGATTTATTGGTGTTGAAGTTGTGAAAGCCATTATCATGTTGAGGCGAAATTGTTATTGTTGAAACCCCTTACCTGTTAAGTATTTTACATTCATTATTGTTGTTGATATTCTTGTATACGCTGTGGTGGATCCGCGAGCTATTGTTGGGGAAATATGATATTATTGATTGTTAGTAAGTTGTGATATATGGGCACTTGTTGTGCGAGTTGTTATTGTGATGTGGCATTGACGCGCATGCAGCGGTATAATGCTTGGGGTTGATGTGCCTGCAATGGTATAAGGTGTGATTTATGTGCGTGTTGCTTGTAGGTGAACTACGTGAAGCCACACGGCGTCATAAGACAGGCCAACGTGCTTGTACCTATTTCGGGAACGAAATTTTCAAAACATATTTCAAATCACGCGGCGGTAAAATGAATGATTGTGATTGAGATTGTAAATTTTGAAGACGAAGCGATAACTCAGTTGTGATTTTTGATATATATACACCAGGTGGTACCTGGGTGGTGATTCTTATTGTACACGAGGCGGTACCTCGTTGTGATTCTTGTTGTTTATCTCATTTTGCAAGTAGTTTTGGTGGGAACGTTTCTTGTTGTTTTGTTCTTCCTTGTTAAGCAACTATTGTCCGTATATAATCATTTTGGTTTTCTTTAGCTGCATTCTTTTATCTTGTTTCCATGTTTAATTTCCGATATTAGTTCATGAAATTATCTTGTTTCGTATCAGCTATTTCTTCGCTTTCCATTAATTACCCTTATTACATTTTCATATTGTTTATTTATATTCCAGCAGGTGTCTTGACCTTGCCTCGTCATTACTCTACTGAGGTTAGGCTTGATAGTTACTAGGTACCATTGTGGTGTACTCATACTACACTTCTGCACATTTTGTGCAGATCCAGGTACGTTCGCTCGTGCCGGCCTTTAGAGATCATAAGTTGCTGCTTTACAGAGACTTCAAGGTATGCTGCTCGGCGTCCGCAGGCTTCGGAGTCACCTTCCCCTGTTCTTATATAGTGTTGCACCTTCTTCAGACAGTGATGTACTAAACACTTTAGCTTACTCTATGTGGAGCGTATGACTCTGTTCCACCGTTCTTGGAGAGTGTATGGTTGAGATTCTGTTTTTTCAGATGTTGATATGAGTTTATGAGACTGATTTTTAGTATTTAGTTAATTATATGTGTTCAGTTATTATCAAATGTTGGGCTTAACTAGTCGTAGATACTAGGTGTCATCACGACAACCTACGGAAGGAAATTGAGATCGTGACATTGAAATACAACTTAACCAATCTCCGGAAGCAAATTAAACTGAATAAGTGCACCTTAAAATTGAAAATTAGGTTTAGAAATTTTAAAGTTAGGTTTATAAAACTATATAAAAATCATTTTTAAATTACTGCATTTTTGCTCATACCAAAATGATAAAGAGTTCATTTTAAATATTATTAATATTCACTTAAATTGACTTTTTAGATGAGTAACTGACATTTTTGAATGCAGAGATGGATAAATAATGTTCACAAAAGGAAAACAAGTTACAAGTAATCAAAGTTCTTCTACGTCAAGAATCGGCCATCTGGCGAGGACATCTAACTACATCGTATACTTTTGGTCTTTTTGTTGACATCTGTATGGCCATCACATTCCCTAGCATTGTTAAATTATTAATTCCTTGGTTATTGCTCTGTCTCTTTTCTTTTGAGTTAATTTTTCACTAACAGTGAAAAATAATATTTATACAACTAATACTTAATTATAATATAATAATAACATATAAATCTATATGATATGCAATACTCCTAATAAAAATAGTAACTTGCTATGTAGATTAAACTAGACAGATAATATAATGTTATTTTAAACTTGTAGAATAATCTATTAGGCTATAATTTACAAAGCAGTGACCATCTAAATTGCTTCAAGACAGAATCTTGCTCTTAATTAGGGATTGAAACAGATTTAATTAAGTATACTAAACAAGAATTACAAGTCGAATGGTACTTACATGCATTTTGATATTCATCAGGTAGAGATAAATCTTTCATTTCAATAGTTTTAAGGAAGTCAACAAATATATTTTTGTCTTAGTTAACACATTGGTTACCTTCTAAAGATTTCTAAAGTCAGAACCCATACCAAGAAAAAAGAACTTGCAAGGTCACCTAAATACTCTGTTTGATATATAGTTAGTTAAGGTAGTTGAGCCTCAAAAGAACTTTGGACCTTCGTATTTTCTTCCCTCCATTTTCTTCTTAAACCTCAATGGTTCATCTATAAAATTAAACCTTTTTAGCATTCTCTCACAACCAACATCAAGTTCTTCCACATTCCTCTCCCTCCTTACACTTTTTCCCTATACAATAGAAGCTTTTAAAGTCTCATACAATAAGGGAAGTCAAAAAAAAAAAAGGAAATACGTACCCCTAATGGAAGGGTTCAAATTCTTGAATGATTTTCGTCGATTGGTGCCGTTTTTGGCTATTGTTATGATGATTTTTAGTATCCAGGCTTCAGGGCAAATTAATACAGCGTGTAGCGCTGCAATGCTACGTAGCTTTAACCCTTGCATAAACTTCATGAGCAATGGTGGTTCAGGTTCACCAACTTCAGCTTGTTGTCAATCTCTCAAGGAACTTACGAGCAGTGGCAAAGATTGCCTCTGCCTGATTGTAACTGGAAATGTTCCTTTTAAAGTACCAAACAGAAATTGGGCAATTTCCCTCCCCAAAGCTTGTAACAACGGTGGTGTTCCCATCGAATGCAAAGGTAATCAACCATAACAAGATTTAGCTACCAAAACACGATACCACCCTCTCCAACTGTAGCTCGAGCACACGTTTCTTTAGTTGTTTTGAGGGTATAAGTGTCATTTGGTTGTCAAATTTGCAATATGTTGAAGTAAGATGCAAATTGAAACTAAAAATGACTTTTCAAGGCTAGTTGGCAACTGAGGATATTGGAGATGCTTGTTAGCCCCAATGTTAATCTATTGATTTGTTCACTAATTCTGTCTACTGTTTTTAATTGCAGGTTCTTCTACCCCTCTTCCAGCTCCAGGTACCAAAACAACTAATTTATATAATCTTACACCTGTTTTTCCAGATAGTAGAAGGGAAAAAATCAAATGAAATCTTTAATTACCAAAACTTTTTTTTTTTATACTAAAAATTAGACTGGTGTGACAGGTCCAGCTGCCTTAGTACCATCAGGGTCTCCAAGATCATTTCGAAATCCTAGGTCACCTCCAGCTCCTAGCCCTGAAGGTAAAACTTTAACATTTCTCGCGAATTTATTGAACATGATGAATTCTATATTCTAATCTGGTTTATGTAAACGAATGGCAGGTGATGATGTCCCTGAGCCGTTCAATCCTCCTTTGGGACCAGTTGGTGATACAACACCAGACTTAACACCACCATCTCCACCAAATGGCTTTGGAACTCCTAATACTGGTTTAACGCCACCTTCTCCATCAGGCGGCAGCTTGGGAAATCCTTACAATGGTTTCACACCGCCATCTACAACAGATGGCGGGTTTGGAAATCCTGATACAAGTTCAAGATTCAAGCCTGATTTGACTCCTTCCGCTTCCCCGAGTTCGCAGAGACTTTCAGTATTTGTACTCCTTGCAGCCTGTGGAGCAATTGTTTTGAAGTTATACTGAATTGATTCACCCTCACTCCCTTCTGGCCTTTTAAGATGTGCTAGTACTTTATGAACATTGTTTGGTGTGAACATGCATTAGAGGACAGGTTGCAAATATTATTTGTTTGTTTCCTTGTAATCAAGTTGTACTGCAATATAATGAAAATTTTGGGGTTCTAGAAATCAATATTTTGCAACTTTTCAATTCCTTTTTTTTGGCTAGTTTAGAACAAGTCATAATAACTTCCCTGCCGTGCTATCACTCGCATTGCATTGCTAATCAGTTGGTTTTCCTTACAACTTCAAGATTACAAGGGGCTCTTAAGGAACATTAACTCTACATATTACATTAATGACCTTAGCAAATTTGAAAGTTTGTTAATACTCTAAATCAAGCACAATTTAAGAAATTTGATTAGGGATTTTAGAGGAAAGTTTCTGAAACAAAAGAGAGAAGAGCGGTTCTCATAGCAAAATGACCCGGTCTACCCTTAACATTGGGCCTCATTCTATGACATACTAACCCAGTAACCATCGTTTACAAATGTGTAAAAATAAATTGGCTACACTAACAAAATTCAATAACTATTACAAATGCTAATAGAATAAATACTTTGCGTCATTCATGTTTTCTACTTTGGGCCTGAGGCTGGATATTCTGATAGCCCAACACCCCCACCCCAAGTTGGAGGGTGATAACACCCTTAACCTGGACAAAAAAGAATAGTGATGAACTTTAGTCAAAGGCTTGGGAATGATGTCTACAAGTTACTTGGAGGTGGAGACATGGATCAATCGAATCAAGCCTTCAACAGGTTTCTTCCAGATGAAAAAATAGTCCACCTCAATGTGTTTGGTGCACTTAGGGAAGACAGAGTTCTTTGTGATATGTATGGCACCCTGGTTGTCACAAATAACAAAAAACAGACTGCAGAACATCAATAGAGATATCAACCAACGACCTAGTTATCCATGTGAGTTCAGCTATAAGTCTTCTAAGGGCCCAGTACTCAGCTTCGGTAGAGAAAAGGAAAACAAAGGTTACTTCATTGACTTCCAGCCCGCAAAAGTAGTAACTAATTTTCTAGTATCCGGACAAGCTACATAATCACTGTCAGAACGAGTTGTGATCATGCAATCAGGCGAAGCAAAGTAAACATGCCAACATCAATTGTACACATTAAATATCTCAACACGTGAAATGCAACAGACATATGAGGTAAACGAGGGCTCAAGTGTTGCACCCCAAACAAGATATCAGGTCTATTATGATTCAAAACAAACTTTCACCAATTAGACTCTTATACTTCTTAAGATGTGGCAACAAGTCCCCCGAGTCAGCTTTCAACTTAGTATTTAAATCTAATGGACTAATAACAGAAGATAATCACAAACTTTGTTTGATTCAACAAAGCTCCATCGGAAGAAGTGAAGACCTCAATCCCCAAAAAATAGTACAAAAGCCCCAAATCATTGATCTTAAACTCATCATCTGAGAATTATTTCAAAGATGAAATTTTTTTTAAGAGTGCTACTAGTTAAGATTATATCATCACATAAACTACAATTTAACCATATTATCAGGAGATCCTTTAACAAATAGGGAGCAGTCAACTTGGGTATGAGTGTATCCCTTTGAACAGAAAGCTTGAGAAAACATTGCATAATATTGTGTGGAAGCCAGTTTCAAATCATAGAGGGATTTCTTTAGCTTGCACACTAGAGGGGCAGAAGAAGAAGAAGAAACTGAGAAGTGAGGCAATTTCATATATATTTCCTCATTTAATTCACCGGGAAGTAAAGCATTATTCACATCAAGTTAAAATAAAGACCAACCCTTCTTAACAACAATAGCTACAAGACATTTAATAATAGATAATTTCACCATGGGAAAAAAGGTTTCTGTGAAATCTACCCATCCAACCTGGACGTCAGTCCTAATGACAATCCTTGCTTTTTTACCTTTCTATATTACTGTCACGCCCCGAACCTGGTCCTGGACGTAACACGACACTCGGTGCCTGACTACACGATGGAGCGAACCAATTGGCTGGCTGAATCAACATGTGATATCATAACATACTGAATGCAGAAGATAAACTAACACATGCTAATATACTAAAAGTCTGGATGGTATAAATCAAAGTGCGGAAATACTAATACAATCCTAAAACATATTTGTAGCCAACCTAGCTTAATATGAAAAGCCTGCGACTCTGTCTAACTATTATTCTAGTCTATGAACTCTCTAATGAAGTACTGAAAACACTGACTGTCTAAAAATACTAAAGACTGTAAGGTAATGATAATACCCCGAAAGAACTAGGGATCACCAAATAGCGGATACGAGAATCTTAGCTCTCTGAATCATCAACTTGTAAATCATTACCTGCATCGTGAGATGCAGGCCCCAGGCATAAAGGGAGATCAGTAAATTTGAATTGCACTAGTATGTAAAGCAACTGAAAGAAAGAATTATAAATGCTAAAACTGAAGCTAAGCTGATAACTGAGAATTGATAATTGATAACTGAAATGATAACTATTTAAACTGAAACTGAAATGATAACTGATAACTGGTAATTGAACTGAAAAAAGGAAGTAAGGATATGAATACTCCCTCTTCTGAATGATGAACAACCTGTTTATCTGAATAAGCTACGGCCTCAGGCCCAACATATATGTGCACAAGCTACGGCCTCAGGCCCAGGTATACGTATACATAACTACGGCCTCAGGCCCAAAATACATAAATCATAAACTATGGCCTCAGGCCCAAAACATGCATAAAGAATATAAACTACGGCTTCAGGCCCAAATATAGGTGTTCAACATTCAGGAACTGAGAATTCTACTGAAATAAATGATGCTGAAACATTGAACCATACTAAGTTATATGATACTTGAATGCGGAATAGAGCTAGACTGAGACATGTATTCATGAACTGATTATGAAGATTGAAACTTCAATTATTTATGACATGCTGAGTAATCTAGACTGAGACTCATGGGCATCAACCCAAGTCTATATTGATTATGCACTAATTTCACAACATTCAGAATAAAAGTCATGAACGAGTTGGGAAGCTAGAGACTAGAAGTTCTGCAACTATTCAAGGAACTGGGCTTAACAATATTTCTAAGGCAATTGGTAACGTGGTAAAAGAAACATAGTGTAGGGAGAATCATTAACATTTCCAAACATAGAGAGTTAGCCTCACATACCTTAACTTCCTGCTCTTGAGCGTAATACAACATTCGCCAACCCTTTCAACTTTAATCGGTATCTATACATGCAAAGAGATTCAAAATTAGCCACAATAGTCATGTTTTGGTCACTTAGGCATTTTATCAAATACTTGGTGGCATAAAGATTCATAGCCCTTATTAATGGTGTTTCTACACCAATAGCCTATTCTCTTGCTCCTAGATAAATTCTAAAGTCTCAAATGGTTATAATCAACACTATTCTTTATCACCCATAAGGTAAACAACACCCTTAACCAATAATCAGCAATCAACACACCAAACCTATAACCGCTCATGCTTTTATATTAAACTCATCAATTCATATCTCATGAGCTATGGTCTATAATTATTAAACCAATGTTAGAATCAATTAGAGCGTGAAGACATTACCTCTTTGAAGTTCAATCCCCTTGAATTCGAGTTCTGGGGTTCCTTCTCTCAACAATAATGTTCCAATCAAATATCAAATGATATGGAGGTTTACCCATGTTAATAAGATGTTGAGAAATTAAAATTAACTTAGAATCACCATTAAAACTTATCTTGGGTGGTGGAGGGACCCTTAATGAGTTAGGTTTTTGAGAGCTTTCCTTTCTAGAGCAAGTTTTTATGTTTTGGGGATGTTGGGGACGAAGTATGTCTTTAAAAATGACTCTCCGAGTGCGCCCCCGTGAACCTGTAGGCCTGACCACACACCTGACCGCTCAAAATGGCAGGAACACTGCCACATGTGCACATCCGCGCTCTGGGCGTGCATATTGCACACTGTTTTGTAAAATGCATATAACTTTTTGCACAGGGATCTATTTGGGTTCCAAAATATACCGTTGGAAAGATATTTAAATGTACTAAAACTTTATTGTTTTTTGTTTTCCCAAATAACTTACAAAGTTTTCACTAAACCTCCTGCAAGTCCGACCTTTTGTAAACCTCGTCGATTTTGTCGAATCTTATGCACCTCACTTTCCATCTTGATTTTGAAACAACTATTTTCACCCATTCTTATCCCAATAGGACTTCATATGTCCAAAATATCAAATTAATACCCATTTAACATATTCAAACCTAATCCGAATGTACTAGATGTTACATTATCTCCCCATTGGGATCATTCGTCCTTGAATGATTGGCCTGCCTATAACTTCGCCGGACCTTTAACGGTTCTGGTGGAAACATGAACTTGAATTATTACTTGCATACTAAACTGAATGAATACATGATTACTGAACTCTTCAGATATTGAACTGAATGGTTACTGCATTGACTGAATATTGGTTTGCCATGGATACATGAATACTGGACTAACATAGATATATGAATATTGAACTGACATGAATATTTGAGAATTGAACTAACATCAATATCAAAGTACTAAGCTGGCATGAATATCTAAGTATTGGACTGATAAGAGTAGATGAGTATTTGTACTGACATGAGTATCCAAGTATTGAACTGACATGAGTATCTAAGTACTGAACTTGCACGAGTATCTGAGTATTGAACTGACATGAGTAACTAAGTACAACTTGAATGTTATAGCACGAAACTTTAAATAGTGTTTGTATAGCCGCAAATTCTGGTTGCAGCTCTAACTCATAAGCTAATTGGCCGATCCTTAATAAAATTGTATATGGCCCAATATAGAAGGGACTAACCTTCCCCTTCTTCCCAAATCTCATAACGCTTTTCATAGGTGAAACTTTCAAGAACACCCAATCATCATCTTGAAACTCTAGGTCTCTATGCCGCATTCTCGAACATGACTTTTGGCGGCTCTCAATCGTCTTCAAACGCTCTTGAATCAACTTAACTTTCTCTATAGTCTGATAGACCAAATTTTGTCCCAATAACTCCTCTTCACCAAGTTTGAACAAACCAATTGGCGATCTACACCTTCGCCCATACAAAGACTCGCACAGTACCATCTTGGTACTAGAATGGCAGGTGTTATTATTAGCAAGGTCAATAAGAGGTATGTGATCATCTCACTTACTTTTAACATCAAGGACATATCCCCAACTTTTTAAATAATGCGCTCTGCCTGGCGATCTTTCTGAGGATGAAAAACTTGTACCTAATCATTTCTGAAAGATCTTCTAAAAGTTCATCTTAAACTGAGCACCATAGCCCGAAATGACGGACAACGGAGTCCCATTCAATCAGACGATTTCCTGAATGTACAACTTGGTATAATCTTCTACTGAATCTGTAGTTTTTACTAACAAGAAGTGCGCTGACTTGGTAAGTCGATTTACAATCACTCAATCAAATCAGGCTTCCAAATTGAGCGAGACAATTATGTTATAAATTCCATATTTACCATCTCCACTCAAAATATGTGTATTCTATGGTAAAGCACTGGGCTTTTTGCTGCTCGACTTTCACTTACTCATAAATCGGACACTTGGCCATAAAGTCTACAATGTTCTTTTTCATGCCGTTCCACCAATAAATCTCCTTAAGACCATGATACATCTTTGTGGTGCCTGAGTAAATAGAATACCTGAAATTCATGGCTTCCGACATAATCCGCTCTTCTGAGCCCATCTATGTATCGATATACAGTCTATCTTGGTACCTCAAAGTACCACCATCTCCCCCTTGGAACAAAGGTTAATGTCTTGTATTTGCGGATTGATGCGAGACTAAATTGCATAGTTTAACATGTGATATACCTTACATTTTATGCGCATTAATGATAAAAATACATTTTTTATGTGCTTAATGGAGTTTATTTCATGTGTAGGTGAAGTGGAGATGGAAACGGAGCTAAAAGGATGCAAATACGTCGAAAAATACGCAAAAGGAGACACCCGGGCGATAGCCGGGCGACAGAGCCAAACAGCCAGCCCTACCTGGTGTTAGCCAGGCGTTAGGGCTGAAACGCCAGCCCTACCCTGGCGTTAACCAGGCGTTAGGGCTGAAACGCCAGCCCTAGCCTGGCGTTAGCCAGGCCATTGGGTCCAAACGCCAGGGTCCCCAGTCGGCCAGAAATCGAGTTTTGACGGGTTTAAGTGTTTCCCAAGTGAAATAGACATCTCCTACACGGTTAGGGTTCACCCTAAACCTATAAATAGACTC
>ML435026.1:29243-77884 GCA_005239525.1 Nicotiana knightiana | reverse complement strand
CGACAAGAGTTGTCGCAACTTAGGTTCATAATTTTACTTAAACTTTAGGTCAAATGTTATTAATCTTTTCTCCCAATATACTTGTAATTACGGGATGATATACCCATGAAATTGAATATCTATGAATCTAGTTTGCAATGCATTAAACTTCTTATCAATACGACATTGGAGTAGAGATATATAGACATTTTCGCGAGACTGCACAAGCTGCTAGGTGACAAGTAGGTGGGTCACCTACTTGGTAAAATGATAGCCCAAAAAGAGGAAATTTCGGGTCATCCAAAGAGCCCATTAAAAGGATTATATCCTTCAATATACCCCTCATTATATTTCACAATAACCAGACCTAAACCCCTGCAAACTTCCTCCCAAAAGTTATCCACAAACCCTAATTGATTTTCCCTCTCTTTGAAGTTCAATTTGGGGGTAAACCCTAGAGTTTGAAGAACCAAGATAAGTGATGAGTTATACAGCAAGCAAGGTGAGTTTACTGCTATCTTTCATCCATTTTTTGTGCTGTAAATTTATGGTAATTCGTTTTATACTTGTAAGAACTCACGGGACGGTGATCGGAAGCCGTGAGTTCGAGTTATTCACTTGTAGCGGAATGTTTTGTGGACTATTTTGTGTTGCTGTTGGGATGCGTGTTTTACTACTGTATTGTGGAGTTTTGGAGGAGGAAGGGTGTTGAGAAACACCATATAGATGTAGGGTTGTGGTCTGGTTGTTCGTCGTAACATTTCCGGGTCGTTTGACACGACTACGGTGGTCGTCTTATGTATGAAGTTATTAGGTTGTGTGTGGACTATTTTGGAAGGATCAATTTGATTATTATTGATGTTGTTTGGGCTGTTTGGTGATTATTTTGACTTGTGTGAATTCATATATATAGGGGAGGTGCTGTCCGTTTCATCGTAAAATAGGTTGTGGTCGATACACAATAGTTATGACGCTTAAATGATAACGATAGTGTCGTTTCTCTTTGTAGATTAAGGAGTTGTGACATTTGCGTAGCTTGAGGTTGGGGCAGTATGTACAAGGTACATGAGGCTATTCATTTCCTTCTTTTTCACGACTCCGATTGTACATAATGCAATGAACGAGCTTCAAAAGATACTCTACTCTTAGAAGCTAGCAGTACTTACATTGTTTCCCTTATTATGGAACAATTGATGTTAAGGTTTCTTCTCTTATTATTATGTTATCAATGTTGTTGGTACTTCCTGATTCTTATAATATTCTTGATGAAGAGTTAGCCTTGATGATGTGTACGGAGAATATCAACCTTACGTCGCTCAGAAATGTTCAGAACATGATTCCAATGAGTCCTACATGCATTATATGTATCTATTTTACTCAATCAAGCCACGCTATAGTCGGCCGGGTATGGCACCTATTGTGCAACCACTGATCAGTTGGGTTTACCGAGTCCTCTTTGAGGCCGGGTATGATATGATGATGATGATGCCCATAGAGGCGGATGTTGATACGATAATGATGATGCCCACAGAGGCGGATGTTTTTAAAAGATTATGTGTATATATGTATCATGAATTTCTTGTTACTATCTCTTAAAAGCACTCAGATGTTACAGGTTGTATCTTCTCTACCTCTCTTTACATTATTGTTCATATTTACATTGAACTACCTTACATACTCAGTACATTATTTGTACTAACGTCCTTTTTATTTTTGTACGCTGCATGTCGTGCTACAGGTCCTGATAGATAGGTAGATGCAGTTCCCCCACCATAGTAGGCTTTCCAATTCAGCGGTTATAGGCGAGATCCCTTCTCCGGACTTGCCGTGGTCTTGGTATGCATTTTTGGTTATAGATATTATGGGTATGTCGGGGCCCTGTTCCGACTATGTTGCATTACTTATTCTCCTTTAGAGGCTCATAGACAGGTGTCGGCTTATGTATAGTTTGGTATGCCTTGTCGGATGATTTTGGTTGTATAGTCTTTCATGGAAGCGTGGTAGCTCCTAACTTATATGTTGTATCTTGGCAGTCTTGTTATCCCATGTTATCCATGTTCATTCAATTATCTATCATTGTTTGGTGTTCATAATCCATATCTACCACTTATATTGATCTCGTCGGCCCTTAAAGATAATAAGAAGATTAGATAAAATGTACGTTGGTGCTCGGCAAGTATGGCCCGGGTACTAGTCATGATCCTCCAGTTTGGGTCGTGACAACAACGTTGTTGTGAAACTGTTGTTATAAGATCACTTCCTTTTTAGATTGTTGAGATTAGGTTGAAACCTCCTTCCCTACTTTCCCAGCTAGTCTTTCATTGTAGTACTTAGGGAGGAGCCTCGAATTCATACAAGTCTGTGAGCTTATTACATTGTGTACTCGATGGGATTTTTGACGTTCATACTCATATATAATTATCCGTAGTTATTTATCTCCACGCCCTTGTGCTTGAAGGTTGCATTTGAACCTAAAGTTTAGATGTCTTCCAGTGGGACTCTCTTTTATTTCGATAACACTCATACAATACCTTTAGCTACCCCAATTCGTATCTGAATATTTTTCAAGGGTCACGATGTCATATCTTCGAGAATGAATTCTCTATATTGTGTTTTACTATGTTTATCTTTAACGATCTGTTGATTTATCTGTATCTTCTTGTCTAGCCATAATTAGGACCTTCCTGAATCAACTACTAACTACTCGCTTGCTGATTCTCATATTAATATTCCACGTAACCTTTCTTGGATCATTTCCTTTGTATTAACTTATGTCACGTACTGGTCCCTTATCAATCAATAACATCTCGGACAGGAACCCTTACTTCCTCTCCTTGACGTCGCATTTGCATATTGTTCTTGAATCGTAGCATACCTATAGGATTTGAATAAATAAAATATCATCCCTTTCTCATTTTTATCACATTCTTCCTTTACCATTCCATAGTTACTAGACTCACTTAATTCTGACTTAATTCCACAACACTCCATATTCCCTCCTTTTAGGGAGTACTATGATTTACTGCTACGATGATCTATGTATAGATGTTTTACCTCTTCATATTTGGCATCTTTTCACATCATCGATGAACCTTACTCGCCTCGCGGTAATCCTTCTACACCAAGGATAACGAAATTCCTTACTTATGAGGGTAAAACTTAGTATAACTGGCACATACAGTCCCTTAAGCTTAAATTTACTCACATTGCTTTATTTAGGGAAGCGTCTTTATGAATGACCTTTACATTTTAATCTTCTGTTGTCCATTTTATTATCGCCGGAACTCAATCTGAAATTCTCATGATGTCGACCATTATCAAATCACTCAGTCCCTAATCCAAGTTTAGTTTATTCTTTTTTCTAGCCCATACTAATTTCTATTACTCTGGAGGTATAGCTTTTCCTTCTGGTAATCACGTTAGTGTCACGAACTTAGTTCTGGAAATGAGGATATGAATTTATGGCCTATACTCTTTTGTTGTCTCAAGGCCTGACTCCTCTCGTCTTTTCCTTCACTTGACTATATACTCTGTAATACTGTCATTTATTTTTTGTTTGATCTACCGTTGTTATCCATGCACCATATCTTACTCATAATGCTTCATTAACTCTCTTCTAATTTCTCGCTAATATTTCTGTCTATTACTTTATTTTGAAAATTTCAACAGGACATTCGTTTGCTTTTAGCTCCCCTTGCTCCATCTACTGGCTCCTCGGGTTGCCTAACATTCTTTCTCTACTAGGGACGAGAGCCACACTAAGGTAATATTTTTCCCTTTCAAGGATTCTAGTGCCTATATTTGTAGTACTTATATCTAGCTATACTATTTTAGAGTGCACCATCTAGGTGTCTCACAAGGATATCTATTAGCACATTTGCAATATCCTCCGGAAATGTCAACTAGCGCAAACAATCCATCTACCATTTTAGGTCACTTTAACCCCAGCCGGGTCCTGCTATCCTTCCTTCTCTTATATTACTTATGTTAGCTTCCATAGGGCATAAATGAGATGGGTGTGGCCAGTTGTACATACCTCTGTTACAGTTGAAGGTAACTCAAAATGCTTATATCTCTCTTCCTGATATGTAGATAAAGATCATCTTCACTAACTAGGTACCTTGTACCTTTCTTCAACTTGTTTCCTTTACTTGTTGAAACTTGTATCTACCTTCTGAATCTCTCATTGCCTTTTACCATAAGGGTGGATTGATATCCTTGTCTTAAGGCTCCTTATCAAGAGGCTTATACGTATTAGTACACAAATGATCTACTGAAGACCTTACATTTACCCATCATAAGCATCATGAAAAATCGAGTTCCTCTGACTCAACTGTCCCATAGCCACATTCAATCCCTCACCAACGTCTTTCTAGATGTAGGCATCTTCGTATTATGAATAAGATAGAGTTTAGGAAAGTGAGTTCTTACAACTGAGCTCTACCACACGATCTAGAGTAAGAAGAAAGAGTGACAGTCCTAAATGCCCTGTAGCCTCCTGCTTTGAAGTGTGGTGCACAACACACCAATAAACAAGACTCTACTAGACACGGCTTGTAGACTCCCTACGACAGAACTGCGTCCCGAACCTGGGGGGCCAGATCGGCACCCGGTTCCTCATCTATCCTTGTTTACCAATTTGCGACTAAGGGACTCTGAACATATAATGTCGTACATTGGCCATGGGCCACATTGCCAGACAATTGCGAATGCTAACTAAACATCAATATAAAGCTGGGCCGACAAAGACGTCATAACTACTACGGCTGACAAACAAACAAAATATACATAAAAGGCCTACAAGCCCAACATACTGCACTAAATGACAGGATATGTCGACAAGCCTCTACTGATGGATATACTGTGATCGGAACAAGAACCTAACCTACTCATAACATATATATACATATATTCTCAAGATGTACATAAATCTCTAAACACGGCAACTCCGAAGGGCATGGAGCTTACCGATCAAGCTGAACTCGGGCAACTCCTAATGAGGAGGTCTACCCGTCTGTTTGTCTGAACTTGCATGCATTAAATATAGCAGCCCCATTAAAGGGACGTTAGTACGAAATAATGTTTCGAGTATGTAAGGCAATATACTGAAAGCTGAAACTGAATTGATAATATAACAACTTAATGTAACTAGGAGTCAAAGATAATCTGAAGATATGCTCACCTGCTGATAGTGACTCAACTCACTCAATAGAGTAAGTAAATTGGCTGTGCGGCCTTATAGGGCTCGATATATATAACTGCTTTGCCGTAGTAGGCTCGCTCATAGGCGCTCGGCCATTCTAGGCTTTGTATCTCGGCCATTCTAGGATCACTCATAGGAGCCCGACCATAGTAGGCTCGGTATATAACTTACCATCTGATCTGAGATTTCCCAATAGGAGCCTGCCCGCCAATTATATCTCGATGGTGGTAAAAATACTGTAATACTGTATACATATTGACTGTCTGCTCTCTTGGCTGAAAGAAGACAAACTAAACTGAATATGAAGTCCCGATAAGGGAGAATACTTTAACTTATGAGACTAGGATAATGTACATAAATTCAGGAATATGAATTTCTCTTTATGCCTCGTATTTAAACTCATGTAGTTACCAGATCATGCCAAAATGAAGGAAGGTCTTAGCCTTAACATACCTGAATTGATTCTCTTGAAAATCCCTTTAACACCCCATTGATTGCAACAACACGTAATGACAGATCGAAGTAGGGAAAACTACGTATGATATTCTTGAGAAAGATTATTCCGGTCTTCTTTAAAGTCACGCTGCTAAGATGCTTAAAGAATTTCTTTTGCTTGAATTCTTGAATTGTTGATGGAATTTCTTTGCATAACATTTGATATAATACCTCTCTTTTGAATTAGATAGGTTTTAGGCTTTAAATGGTTGGGACCACATAATAATGACTAAGCCACATAATATACATAAATGTTCCACCTTTTACTCATAATACAAGAGTCAAAATTCTGAAATTGGGGGGGATTCCACGTTAAGCCTCTTTAAACTTATCCAAATTTTCACCTCTTTTCCTTAATTAACTTATTAGTCCCCACTAATGCAATAATTAACCAATTATTCTCATAATTGAGAATTATCTCAAATTACTTAAAATACTACTCACTTGAAACACTTTACATACCCTACTATCATAGTCATGTGGTATCTTGAATGACATTAGTCCATAAATACCGGGTATTATAGCTCGGACCGTATTTATTCCAAAATATCAAATTTCGACGAAACTCATTTCCTTCGATTCACTTACCCTCTGACCTTCATGAATTTACTTATCACTTGTTTGAAATAGCATAATACTTATAATCCCAACGTAATCTCATTCCCGAACTTACGTCGATTAACTTACGATGAAACTTTAACGTTCAAGCATGCAGGATGTAACATCTCATTTTCGAGATTTCATGAATTTACTTATAAAAATGTGGGGTGTTACATCATCCCCCCCTTGGAACATTCGTCCTCGAATGTTGACTGATGCATTTATCATTTTCATAACCTGTGTCTTCTGAATACTTTAATACTCTCCTTGACATCTAGGCAACTGTTCTGTGAATAAATCCAAAGGCCAGGGCATTCCCCCCTTTAGGCCTCTTTCTCACACCACGACTTGTTTTCGGAATCCTTCCATTCTCATAACTGTTGCTACCTTCTATCATGCATCCTCTACGACTCTAACCTTGTAAGTGCGCCTTTTTCATCCAGTTTTCAGCCAATCTCTAGGCCTCACTTTATATACAGAGCTGACAAGATGTCCCTCTGGGCATCTATAGGTATACTGAAGTTCTTTGCTTGGTACTTTTGTTGAACTTACAAATATTGCTATATCTTGCTTCATAGACCTAGTTATCTATCCGTATGACTTTACTGCATCTATATAGGTCATATGATACCATAACTCTTACTTCGATTTATTGTGTCTGAGGTCTGCTACCAAATTCCAGGTTACTCTCTTTGCTTATCCTATATGTATAAATCTAAGTCCTTAATGCTTCTTCATTAATGTTCATCTTAAGAATTATGGCCTATTCTCATCTCATACTTTGTAACTTTTATCCATCCATTGTTGATTCACCTTAATGTTGATCTGCAATCTACTACTGATAACTTGAAACCTCTTACATAATACATTATCACTAAGGATTACGTCTCATTGGGGAACATTTGAAGTGATTAGACGGATCCACCTAAGGGCGATACCATGCTTCCATAACCGTATTTCATAGTATCCCAATGTGATTTACCTTACGTGGGTATTTTAACCTGTACAATTCATGAAATAGTTACTCAATCGAAGTCCCAAACGTCATCCTTCATCTATCACAATTACACCCTCATTCTACTACCAGAGTAGCATTCCATCTCTTCTAAATACTACTAGTCTTAGACTCCTTTGAGTTCAAATACCCTGTACAATTCATGAAATCGTTACTCAATCGAAGGCCCAAATGTCATCCTTCATCTATCACAATTACACTCTCTTCTACTACCAGGGTAGCATTCCATCCCTTCCAAATGCTACTAGTATTAGATTCATTTGAGTTCATTCAGGCTATACTGAGCTTTCTATAACTTAGAGAAACCATTTCCTCTCTTGTTTTCATGGGATTAATCCTGAGGACATATATATTTATTTTCACCTCCTCACTCGCCCTTTATTATCCTTACTACTGTCATAAAACCTTGTCGCTTTACAATACTTTAGCTTGCTACCTATACATATCTATTTATACTACTCGCAACCTCCCTTCAACTTGTTTACACCAAATATTTCCTTACGTTATTCAGGAAAATCAAGAGAGACATCACATTGTCTCTAACTCTTCTTTACTATCTTGGCTAGATCTCTCGGTACCTAGAAACCACAGGCTAGAAGACATGCCACTGACGACGCTGCTGTCATTCCTGGATACTAAATCCCCGCGCTTCAAGCCTTCTATCCGAAGTATGAACTGTTCACAAACTTCTGTGTTTGAGTATTTCATATGTTGTTTACCTTTGCCTTAAGATCTTGCGTCATATCTTCTATCTCCTTCATGACCTCCTTTCCATATAGGTATAATTTATATCCACAACTTGAAGCTCTATTATAATACTTGCACCTCTGGTGCATACACAATCCAGTGGGAGCTTCACGCTGACTTCTTATAAGGCTGGTACTCTTCTAAATGGCTTTATAATAGAGCCGTTATAGAATATGGTTGTTGTACTATCTCTCTTGTACCTCTGATATTAAGAGTGATTCTGCAATATTCTCAATAACAATTTCTATAAAAAAAATTTTGGGTCCAATAATCAGACTCATGATTTACTTGGTTGATGTAACTCTTTAGTTACCTCTTCCTTCTGACCAGCCTTCACATATGCTTGATCTATCTTCCGATCTGTGGCTACTGGTATTAGTTATTACTTTAGCCTTTCATGGGCCCTATGGAATATCCATGATACAATCTTCTAACAATTCAATTCTTTGTCTATGCCCTTGAATCAATTCTTTATTTTAACTTATATCGGAGTCTTATATGGCTGTATGAATGCCAGTATGTATGCTGCATAGATAATATTCAGAAATCATAAATGCGGCCATGATGTAACTAACACTGGATCACTGATCGAATAATTCATTTTTCTCCTTCTCAACTTTATTTAAACGTAGGCAAGTACTTTTCCTGGTCTTTTGGCACCCTTGTTGCGTGCATACTTAACTTATCTTAGTGCCCATACGTATTGGAATTCCATACCACTCATATGATCTTGAATATCGTTTTTGAGTTTTTTACTTCAACATTGTTGTGAAACTGTTGTTATAAGATCACTTCCTCTTTAGATTGCTGAGCTTAGGTTGAAGCCTCCTTCCCTACTTCCAGGTAGTCTTTCATTGTAGTACTTAGGGAGGACCCTCTAATTCTTGCAAGGCTGCGATCTTATTACATTGTTTAATTGATGGTATTTTTGATGTTCGTACTCACATATAATTATCTGTAGTTACTTATCTCCACGCCCTTGTTCTTGTAGGTTGCTTTTGAACTTAAATTTTGGCAATCTTCCCAGTGGGACTCTCTTTTATTTCCATAACACTCATACGGTACCTTTAGCTACCCCAATTCGTTCTGAATATTTTTCAACGGTCACGATGTCATATCCGCGAGACTGAATTCTCTATATTGTATTTTACTATGTTATCATGCACGATGTGTTGATTTATCTGTATCTTCTTGTCTATCCATAACTAGGCCCTTCCTCTATCGACTACTAACTACTCGTTGGTTGATTCTCATATCAATATTTTGCATAATCTTTCTTGGATCATTTCCTTTGTCTTAACTTACGTCACCTACTGGTCCCTTATCTATCAATAACATCTGGGGAAGGAACCCTTACTTCCTTTCCTTGACGTCACATTTGCATAATGTTTTGGAATCGTAGCATACCTATAGGATTTGAATAAATACAATATCAACCCTTTCTCATTTTTATCACATTCTTCCTTTACCATTCCATAGTTAATAGACTCACTTAATTCTGACTTGATGCCACATAACTCCATATTCCCTCCTTTTAGGGAGTACTACGATTTACTTCTATGATGATCTATGTATAGATGTTTTACCTCTTCATCTTTGCGTCTTTTCACATCATCGATGACCCTTACTCTCCTCGCGGTAATCCTTTTGCACCAAGGATAAAGGAATTCCTTACTTACGAGAGTGACACTTAGTATAACTGGCACATACAATCCCTTACGCTTAAATTTGCTCACATTGCTTTCTTTAGGGAAGCATCTTCCTGAATGACCTTTACATGTGACTCTTCTATTGTCCATTTTATTATCGCCGGAACGCTCTGAAATTCTCATGATGTCGACCATTATCAAATCACTCAGTCCCTAATCCATGTTTAGTTTATCTTGTTTGCCAGCCCATACTGATTTCTATTACTCTGGAGGTCTATCTTTTCCTTCTGGTAATCACGTTAGAGTCACAAACTTAATTCTGGAAATGAGGATATGAATTTATGGCCTATACTCTTTTGTTGTCTCAAGGCCTGGCTCCTCTCGTCTTTTCCTTCACTTAACTATATACTCTGTAATACTGTCATTTATTTTTTGTTTGATCTACCGTTGTTATCCATATACCATATCTTACTCATAATGCTTCATTAACTCTCTTCTAATTTCTCGCTAATATTTCTGTCTATTAATTTATTTTGAAAATTTCAACAGGACATTCGTTTGCTTTTATCTCCCCTTGCTCCATCTACTGGCTCCTCGGGTTGCCTAACATTCTTTCTCTACTAGGGACGAGAGTCACACTAAGGTAATATTTTTCCCTTTCAAGGCTTCCAGTGCCTATCTTTGTAGTACTTATATCTAGATGTACTATTTTAGAGTGCACCATCTAGGTGTCTCACAAGGATATCTATTAGCACATTTGCAATATCCTCCAGAAAAGTCAACTAGCGCAAATAATCCATCCATCATTTTAGGTCACTTTAACCCCAGCCGGGTCCTGATATCCTTCCTTCTCTTATACTACTTATGTTAGCTTCCATAGGGCATAAATGAGATGGGTGTGTCCAGTTGTACATACCTCTGTTACAGTTGAAGGAAACTCAAAATACTTATATCTCTTCTCCTGATATGTAGATAATGATCATCTTCACTAACTAGATACCTCATATCTTTCTTCACCTTGCTTCCTTTACTTGTTGAAACTTGTATCTATCTTCTAAATCTCTCATTGCCTTTTACCATAACGGTGGATTGATATCCTTGTCTTAAAGCTCCTTATCAAGAGGCTTACACGTATTAGTACACACATGATCTATTGAAGACCTTACATTTACCCATCATAAGCATCATGAAAAATTGAGTTCCTCTGACTCAACTTTACCATAGCCACATTCAATCCCTCACCAACGTCTTTCTAGATATAGGCATCATCGTATTATGAATAAGATAGATTTTAGGAAAGAGAGTTCTTACAACTGAGCTCTACCAT
Organism: Nicotiana knightiana; assembly: GCA_005239525.1. Taxonomy (NCBI): domain Eukaryota; kingdom Viridiplantae; phylum Streptophyta; class Magnoliopsida; order Solanales; family Solanaceae; genus Nicotiana; species Nicotiana knightiana. The sequence continues at coordinate 66,869 of ML435026.1, read as the reverse complement.
ATGATCTAGAGTAAGAAGAAAGAGTAACAGTCCTAAATTCCCCGTAGCCTCCTACTTACAAGTGTGGTGCACAACACAACCATAAAAAAGACTCTACTAGACACGACTTGTAGACTCCCTAGGACACAACTGCGCCCCGAACCTGGGGGCCGAGACTGGCACCCGGTGCTTCACTTATCCTTGCGTACCAACTTGCGACTAAGGGAATCACAACATATAATGTCATACATTGGCCATGGGCCACATTGCAAGACAATTGCGAATGCTGTCTAAACATCAATATAAAGCTGAGCCGACAAAGCCGTCATAACTACTACGGCTGACAAACCAACAAAAATGTAATAAAAGGCCTACAAGCCCAACATACTGCACTAACTGACAGGATATGTCCACAAGCCTCTACTGATGGATATACTGCGATCGGAACAGGGCCCGGACCTACTCATAACATATACACATAAGATGTACATAAAGCTCTAACCCGGCAACTCCGTAGGGCATGGAGCTTACCGATCAAGCTGAACTCAAGCAACACTTAATGAGGAGGTCTACCCGTCTTTCTGTCTGAACCTGCATGCATGAAATGCAACGCCCCCATAAAAGGGATGTCAATACGAAATAATGTACCGAGTATGTAAGGAAATATACTGAAAGCTGAAACTGAACTAATAATATAATAACTGAAAGTAACTGGGAGTCAAAGATAATCTGAAGATATGCTCACCTTCTAATACTAACTCTACTCTTTTAATATAGTAAGTAAAATAGCTGTCTTACCTTATAGAACTCGGTATATATAACTGATCTGTCATATTAGGCTCGCTTATAGGCGCTCGGCCATACTAGGCTCTGTATCTCGGCCATTTTGGGCTCGCTCATAGGTGGTCGGCCACAGTAGTCTCGGTATATATCTTACCATCTGATCTAAGTTTGCCCAATAAGAGCCTGCCCACCAATTATTGCTCGATGGTTGTAAAAATACTGTAATACACTATAAATATAGACTCTCTGCTCTCTTGGCTGAAAGAAGACAAAACTAAACTGAATATGAAGTCCCGATAATGGAGAATACTATAACTTATGAGACTAGGATAATGTACATTAATTCAGGAATGTGAATTTCTCTTTGTGCCTCCCATTCAAACTCATGTAGTTACGAGATCATGCCAAAATGAAGGAAGGGCTTAACCTTAACATACCTGAACTGATTCTCTTGATAATCCCTTTAGCACTCGTTGATTGACAACACGTAACGGCTGATCGAAGTAGGGAAAAATATGTATGATATTCTTGAGAAAGGTTATTTCGGGATTCTTTAGAGTCAAGTTGCTAATATGCTTAAGGAATTTCTTTTACTTGAATTCTTGAATTCTTGATGGAATTTTCGTTGCATAACATTTGATATAAGACCTCCCTTTTGAATTAGATAGGTTTCAGGCTTTAAATGGTTGGGCCCACATAATAAAGCCTAAGCCACATAATATACATAAATGTGCCCCCTTTTACTCATAATACAAGAGTCAAAATTCTGAAAGTGGGGGGTCTGCCACGTTAAGCCTCTTTAAACTTATCCAAATTTTTACCCCTTTTCCTTAATTAACTTATTATTTCCCCACTAATCTATAATTAACCAATTATTCACATAAATTAAGAATTATCTCAAATTAATTAAAATACTACTCACTTGACACACTTTATGTACCTTACTATAATAGTCACGTGGTACCTTGAATGACATTAGTCCATAAATACCGGGTATTATAGCTCGGATCGTATTAATTTCAAAATGTCAATTATCGGCGAAATTCATTTCCTTCGATTCGCTTACCCTCTAACCTTCACAAATTCACTTGTCACTTGTTTGAAATATCATAATACTTATAATCCCAAAGTAATCTCATTCCCTAACTTATGTCGATTAACTTACGATGAAACTTTAACGTACAAACATGCAGGATGTAACATCTCATTTCCGAGCTTTCATCAATTTACTTATGGCGTACTTCCATGTACAAAAATGCGGGGTTTTACCTTTGATGAGCCTACAAGCTGATTTATTCTTCCTCTAGTTCCTAAGTCCTTATGGCAAGTCCATATAAATTTCATTAAAAATAACCCCTAGAGAAAATAATTCTATACTTCCATTTGATGGATGTGCCAGTGCTTAGCAGTTACAAGGGCAAGAATGGTCCTGAAAGTAACCATTTTTACCACTTGACTGAAGGTCTCTTCGTAGTCAGCACCCTATACTATGCCCTTAGCAACTAATTTGTCTTTAAACCTTTTCACTTCCCTTCTATGTTTATATTTGACCTTGTATATTTATTTGCACCCAATTGTCACCTCGCTTTTCGATAAAGACACTACCTTTTAAGTTTGATTATCCTCAAGTGTTGCAATTTCATTCTTTGTAACTTCTACCCATATAGGGTCCTTAATGACCTCTTTTTTTTATTAAGTCCACTAGGCCTTGTGCCTAGGGTTGGTTTTTATATATAAGAAAATATAAAGTACAATAATGGAGGGGGACATAAACCTTACCTTCAAAAGAAGGCTTGATGTACACTTAGTCATCCAAACATGACAACCAAGTGCACCCTTAGAGCTATGTGAAGTTAGACCTATGATGGGGTACCAATTTTCTATCCAACATTGATAGGCACTTGGGTAAACAAAAACATTGTGAAGTAAGTCTAGGTCAACTATACAAAAAAGCATAAGAGATCCTAAATCTGCTAACCTAGTGAGTTGGAAGATTTCCTTCCATATACAACAAATTGTACAACTACAAACAGTGTAGATAATGTAGATGTTCCTTAGAGAATGTGAAAAAAAACAATTGAGAATGGTTGGAGCTTACTTCAACTTTGCTTTGACATTGGGGTCAAAGAAAGCTAAGTTGAAGATAGCTATAAAAAATGCCCTTGAAACTGGGCATAGGTGCTGCTGCTGCTGCTACCCGATGTTATTGACAGAAGAGTGTGAGCAATGGCCTGTTCCTTTAATCCAAAGAGCCTTGAAGCCTATTGTCTTCTGGCTTCCAAAATTGATGCGATGTGTGATTATTAGCTAGTGATAACTGGTGGGAATACAGGGAAGGCTAGCTAGGTTTGAACCCCTAGGATTGACCTTCTGAGGGCCTGTGACAATTAGGATAGTTTGTTGTAGAAGAACCTGCTGATTATAATTTGATAGGTGGACCTCTAACTGCTGATGACCTGAAGTTCTCAGTGTGTGCTTATGATGGATCCTCCAAGTTAGAGGTGACTGTATTTGTGTCAAGGTTGCATGATCTGTCTGATAACCCTAGGAGAGCTGACACAACTGCAGGAGGTTGAGCATCTGGGATGCTAATACCACTCCTTGTAAGTGCATCAGTAATCTTAGTTTATCCCTATTTCCTGCAAAAAACACAAGTTATTGTAAAAGGTTCTGCTCCCAAGTTCTTGTGTCTTCTGGGAGTGCTGGTAGAGGTTAGTCTGTGAGGGGGAGAGGAGTGGTATAGATGCTGTTGCTTTTTCAATGTCTGTATTAGGGGCTGATACAGAAGGAGAAGGGCATGCTGTAATCCAACATTTGAGGTAGCTGTAGTTATGAGGGAATGATGTATGATTGGCATTGTATTGTTGATGTCATGTTGCAAATGGTGGTTCTGCATTAAGTTGCAGAAATTCTGCGAGAATGATAGAGTGAGGAACCCAGTATTTATTTTTCTTTCATTGGCCTGCTAAGCCCCTATTATTAGGTTCTTATGAGGTTGCCCTGATTGCTGGGTTTGAGTGCTGTTCTGGCCATTGATGTATCCTCAGTAGGTTGAGCATTTTAAATGCTGATACCACTAGCGGAGAGTACACCAAGTGGATTGGGAAAATATAGGAAAACACACCTGCAAAAAAGAATACAGTGTTAAGGAAAGACTGGGCATTTCTGCCCTCTTTGCTGCCCCTGAAGTCTGTTGTTTGGAATGTGTGGTCTGCTCCCAGATATTTCTGATGTTTAACCATATCTATTAGAGTTGGAGGTGGAAGTGTGATTTGATGAGGGCTGAAGTTTTCTTGTGTCTAAAGGCTGGTATGTTCATTTGGTCAAGTCTAATTTGGCCTCTAATTTTTCTGGGAAGGTCAAGAATATTCTCAAATGGGTGATTTGAGGGAGATCATGGCTGAGCTTATATAAAGAATCAATATGGCTTAGCTTCCATATACACATGAGAGCATTTGAATTTATGACACTGGGAGCCTAGTTCAATCAGATTCTGCAGCTGCATCTCTAAACTCCAAGGGGGCTAAGATTCACGGTTGGTCCAATGAACAAATAGTGCAGAATCAACTTCTAAATTCACTTTGAGGTGACAGTTCTCTAGGCATCACTTCATGCCAATAATGGCTGCTTCAATTTCTGCCATGTTGTTTGTTCCCTCTCCAAGTGGGCTTGCTATGGCATGGATGAATCTCCCTAGGTGATCTCTCATAATTTCCCCTGCACCAATCTTACCTGGATTGTTGAGGGCACTGCCATCACTGTTCAACTTAAAAAATCCATCCTCAGGTTTGTGCCATGTAACCTGTGATGTGCAAATGTGATGTTGCATTGTTTCAGATGTGCAGTAGAGTTCATTCCATTGAAGAGTCCATTGGAAGGAGGTGTGTGTGGCTCTGAGGAGTAGTTGGGGCCATATTTAGCACTACATATGTTTTTCCATAGATTCCAGCAAATGATGATTGGAAGTGCATCCAGGATGAGTTTATGCACATCATTCATGCTCTTCTGCATCCACCATTTCATCAGTAGTAATCCAAGAGGCATGGCTTGGAGAAGGAAACCAGTTGGGCCTGTGACGTGCCTCCATATTGCCTAAGCAAAGTGCCCCATATTGAAAATATGGTCTGCTGATTCAGCTTGAGGCCTGATACAGCAGACACATCTGGTGGCAGTAGGTTGGCCAAAGGTGATGACCCTATCATCAGTTGGCAATTTATTTATGAGGGCTCTCCAGATGAAAAAGGACCATTTAAAAGGACCATCTTCTTTCTGACTGTTTGCCATGCAGAAGCACAAGTGAATTTGCCAGAGGTAGTTGGTGTCCATATAGGTTTATCAAGGGTGTGGGAAGAAAAGTGAATTGGGATCTGAATGATATCAGTAATTTTGCGGGCTGGAGCTTGGTTGTGAAGCTTCTGAAGATCCTATTTTCCAAAGTCCCAAAAATGAGAGACAATGATGTTTCCTGGCTTTCTCCCTCAGTTTTGTAGATAGCTAAGGGACCTGTTCCCAACCAGTTATCCTACCAAAAACTTGCACTGCCAGAATATAACCTCTAATTTATGTGAGCTTCTGTTCTTGCTTGTTACACATTATCTTTTTCCAAGTTTGTGAATTTCCAGGGTGCCATTTCTTTGATATTGGGTGAGATCTTTTTCAGTATTTGGATAATAGGATGGTTCTCCACAATGTCTTTTTTGTTCTAAAATTCCACCACTGCTTGAATTCCATAACCTTACAAACATTAGCCACTGTTTGAAAACCCACACCCCCTTCCTTTTGAGGATAAGATAACTTCTCCCAGGAAGCCCAATGGTATTTATTTTCTTCCTTCTCCATGCCCCAAAAAAATTAGCAGTCAATATTTCCAGTTGGTTTATGACTGTTTTAGGGTGGTGAAACAACTGATAGTAGGTGAATGGAAAAGGATTGCAACACATATTTGATCAAGGTAGCTCTTCATCCATATGAAAGCAATCTACTATGACATCCTCTGATTGTGCTCACTATTTTAGATACCAAACCATTGAAGTATATAATTCTTTTTCTTCCAATGTAGAGTGGGCACAAGTGATTCGAGAGATCTTAGAGACATTGTATTGGAAAACACATGTGGGAATCATGAAATGACCCTTAACCTTGTTTATCAACAAGCCAATAGTATTCTGATAATCCCCTAGGATTCTCATAATATTCTGTAGGGAAACTCTGGTGCCTGATGTGAAGATGATAATATCATCTGCAAAGCTCAAATGATTGACTTGAGGACCCAATTTTCCCATGTAAAAACCTTTAAAGAATTGATCATTGTTGAGGTTGTTGAGCATTCTGGAGAGAAGTTCTTCCCCAATGATAAAGAGAGATGGTTCCAATGGATCTCCCTGTTTTAAAACCCTAGTGGATTTGAAAAAACCATGCCTACTTCCATTTATGACTACAAAGTACCAATTATTGGACATGGTTCTCCAGATCATGTCAATAAACATCTCATTGAACCCCAATATTCTAAGCATGATGCATGTAAAACTCCAAGACACTCTGTCATAGGCCTTTGCCAAGCTTGATGAAAACATTGGCCCCAGTGTTAGGTTTCTTAATGCCTTGGAAAATCTCCTGAGCCAACATGATATTTTTAGAGATGCTTCTTCCTCTTAAAAATCCAGACTAGTTGGCAGAGATGACGTTTGGTAGAATTGGTGCTAGCCTTGAATAGATTAGCTTTGAAATTATCTTGTTGATGAAGTTTCTTAGGCTCATAGGTCTGAATTTAGTGAAGGAGTCAGGAAATTCAATTTTTGGAAAAAGGATCAAACAAGCATTTTTCATATATCTAGGCATGTCACTTCCTCCAAATAAGTCAAGAAGCACATTGAGTAGGTCATTTTTGATAACATCCCAGCATGCTTGGTAGAAATTTCCATTCATTCCATCTGGTCCAACTGCACTATTTGGATTCATGGAGAAAACAACTTACTTTAGTTCATTTAAAGTGGGATACTTGGTCAGAATTGTGTTATCTTCTGGTGTGATCATAGTAGGTATATAATATAGAAGATCTTCTCTGATGTGTCCCCCTTGTTCAGAAAAGAGATCTTCAAAATAGTTGCAAGTAGCTTCCCCTATTGCTTCATCACCCTGGATCCGATCCCCATTTTCATCCTTGATTTTATGGATAAAGAACTTTATTCTTATACCCCTTATCAAACTATGAAAATACTTGGAATTGGGATCACCATCCTTGAACCACTGCAACTGAGTTTTTTGTTTCAGAACTTCTTCTTCTAGTTTCAAGTGCCTGGTGTATTGAACCTGTAGATCATGCATGAAGCTTACCTGAGGAATTAGGAAGATGAAAGAAAGAAAAGCGGAAAAGGGGGATACCCCATAGACCAAAAGGGCATAGATCGATAAGATCCAAGAAGCAGATAATGAAGAACCATAAGACTGAATTACCTGGGATGTCTGTGCCCATAAGAAATCGCTGAGCCACCCATTAATAGTAATAGAACTTTGCGCAAAGTTTCCTCCCGTGATATGAGTTACTACCCCTTGATCACTTACACTGCCCCAAACATCTGACCGCATTTTCCAACTGAAATGGAATATTACTAACGAGAAGCTGCCCATTTTTCTTCTGCTTATTTGACCTTTTAATCAAATTCTTTGGGTTTCTGAAATATGTCACCATATTGTTGTCTGGACCATTTGCTCAGAGCACTGGAAAACACCTTGAGTTTTTGATGAAAGATCCACATAGCACTTCTATTGATAGGACTATTTCATACTTCCTGAACTAGAGGCATAAAGGATTCATTCTTCACCCAATAGTTGAGGAATCTAAAATATTTCTTGAAAGATTTTTGTCTCACATTCATCTCCATCAGGAGGCGAGAATGATCTGAGCCAGTTGAACGCAAATGAGTGATGGTGGTTGCAGGAAAGGAGCTTAGCCGATTGTCATTAGCTAGACTTCTGTCCAATATTTTCCATACAATAGAACATGGACCCCTTACATTAGACCAAATGTATCTAGGTCCATAGATTCCTACGTCTGTGAGACCACAATCCTCAATCATGCTAAGAAAGTCAATGCTTTTATTCATCTAGTAGGGAATTCCTCCAATCTTTTCCCCAATGGAACCAATAACATTGAAGTCCCCAATTACACACCAGGGGATATTACATATAGTAGATCTATGTATCAAATTCTCCCAGAGTGGAGATCTCAATGCTGGTTTGCACTTGGCATACACAACTGTAAGCTGATTAATATCGCCAAGTTCAACATGCTTCAGTTCAATGGTCATTTGCTGTTTATCCTGATCCAAAAGTGTGCCAGTGAAGTTTTGATCCCAGAAAAGCAAAATTTTGTTGTTGATAGTGGTAGCAACTTGGTTCATAAATAGCTGGATTCTGAAGTAATTAAGGTAGAAATAAATGTGAGGGTTGTCCCAGAATGGTTCTAGCAAAGCAATGAAGGAAAGTTTGTGAATTTGTTTGAGTTTTTTGAGTCTCTTTATATTCAGAGGTTCTGATACCTCTAACATTCCAAATGATTGTACTAATCATTTAAGAATGGCGGGGGTTCTTGATTTTGGTGGATTGCTGATGCTTGAAGCAACTTTGATTTTGGTAAGTCTGGGTGAAGGTCTCATTCTAGAAGGTTTCTCATGAGAAGATATGACATTGTGCTGTTCAACAACACCATTAACTGCTTCTAGTAGGAGGTCACAATGTTGATCTTCATCAACACCATCACTGAACCTGTCATTCTTTTTTGAACCCCTAGTTAACTCATCTTCAGATTTTATAGGTCTGTCCTCATCATCATCATGACCTGAGGGGGAGAGACTGTTGAAGAGTATCAGTGCAGATTGGTTCCATGGGTCTGGTTCTATAGGTATGTTTGTTCTTTGAGATTTATCTTTGTTAGAGTGTGCCACTGCCATATGAATGCCATGTTCATTGACAAATTGACAACAATCCTCTTAGTTTGGAATGTGTGTTGGCATTGGTGAAGGTGAATGAGAGTAGCTCTCAGGAGCCTTATCAGAAGGTTTCTGTGAAGGTTCAACTATGTTGATACTTGCATTTTTCCTTTGGAGAGCTCTTCTCTTTTTTCGACTTGGTTTATTTTTCTATCTTGTCTGTTGACTGGGATCATCATGAACATCATGACCTTTGCCTTTTTTTTTCATTCTTTTTGCTGCATGTTGTTCTGCTTTACAATGATCATCATGGGGACCCTGAGCTGAATCAGGTTGAGTGCCAATGGTAGCAGGGGTTCTAGAGTCATCCCTATGATCAATCAAAGGTGCTAAAGCACACTCATGAACAACATGAGGAATCCCCTCCCTTTTTCAATCCCCATCTTGCATGGTTGAGGTTATCTCCTGACCATTCTCCTTTCCTCCATTAACTTCAGTATTATTAGCAGGGGAAATGGAGAGGGGAGGATTCTGAGACATAGAGCCAACATCATTCTCCATTTCAACTGGGGGTTAGTAGAAATAAAGATTGTCATATCTGTTTTAGCCTTCTGTTGTTTGGAGTTCTCAATTACCTGATAATGTATATTCGAGTGCATTAGTTGGTGGTTATTTGAGGTTTGCTTTGGTACATATGTTTGATGTTTCTTCTTGTTCTGCTGATGTCCCTTGAAGTGCTTTCTTTTCTGATTTTTCCATTCATTGTTTGAAGGATTGACCCCTGATGTTTGGTGTTCCTGAAGGCTTTGTTGATGTTCTTGTTGCTGCTGCCCTTGGTTCTGGCTTGTTGATATTTCCCTTGAAGGATTTTGCTGCTGTTGGTTTTCCCTGATACCTTCATGTTCCTTTTTCCTTTTATTTTATTCATCTTTGATTCTAGCTGGACATAATGTTGTTCTGTGGTTCAAATTTTTCCAATACATGCAATAGTCAGGAATGTTTTCATATTGCACTTCCAACCATTCTCCATCACTATTGAAGTCTTGGTTCTCATCAAATCCTAACCACACATGGTGTGGTATAGGTTCTGTAAGATCAATCTACATCTTGACTTTGGCCATGCTTCCTTTTGTTTTTTGAAATGATGCCAAGTCTAAATGTAGAGCTTTCCAAATTGATGATTGTAAAACTGTGAGGAACTCCATGTCATAGAAATGCCAAGGTAGTTGAGGTATGACAACCCATATAGGAATTACATGAGAGTATTCAGTTGTATTACAAGTGGGTGTCCATGCTTCTAGCTCATCATTTGGCCATGTATGTACATAAATTGCCTAGTCCAAACAGTGACATGATCATATTCATTGTCTAGGTTTATGTAGACAGTCCTCGCATTAAAGTGTGTTGTCTTTACTCCACCTTTCAATTCAGTTTGAGTGACACAGATTTTTCTGATGACATCCATTCTAGGCATAGTGTTCGAAAACTTTTCAACAATTGTGTATTTGCACCTAGCTACAAGCTTGACCATGTAATCACTTCTGTTGAAGATCACTTCTAGTTGACCTTGTTTTGTTATGATCATAGGTAGTATGAAGTTTATCGATTCAATTTCTGCTTCATGTCTTGCTCTCAGACCGGTACCTTACTCAAACGAGTACCAACGTAAGGTATCTTTCGTATTATTCTATCATAGGTAAATGAATGGGAGTAAAGAATGAGGGAATACAAACTTATACATATGGCATACTGGCCTATAAGACCAAAATGATCACTCGTACACTGAACATAGACCGACAAGGCCATACAATCTTTTGCGTACACGACATATGTCTACAAGCCTCTAAGAGTACATAAATGTCATAAAGGTCGGGACAGGGCCCCGCCATACTAATCAATACATATCCTAATCATACTAACCATATAATAAACTACGAAGAAAATGGAGCGCACCAACACCTTCTGTTGAGCTGATAGCCTACTTGGAAGACTCTTAACCTGTCTATCGGGACCTGCGAGCATAAAACATAGCATCCCCAGGCGAAAGGCATGTCAGTACAAATGATGTGCTGAGTATGTAAGGAATGAAAATTAGTAAGTATAAGACATGATATAAACATGGAGTAAAAGACTCAACATGGAAGTTTGAATAACTCTATGAATCATTTAATTTTATAATGTCATGCATATGTGTATAAATGTCATACAATGCATAGGTATATGCTTTCATAACATCATCAAGCCTCTGAGGGAATCCCATCAAATCATCTCGGCCACTGTGGGCAAAATCATCAACGTATACAAGCTGATCAGGTGGTGGTACATATATAACGCCGTAACCTTTTCCCATATCCATATACATATAATATACATATATACACACATATATAACGCTCTCTGGTCATGGGTCAATGTAAATTGATGCAATGCTTGAGAAGTACATCAATAGAATTTCTCGAAATGTCATAAGACCATTATGCCTTTGAGTAATATCATAAAATAAACTTTATCAACTTACGTATTTTCTGAGACCCATGAACAAATGATAGAACAATTGGACACATGAGGAATCAAGAACATAGGCATCTCTAGTATTTCTATGAATAGAGTCATTTATGAAAGTTGTGCATTTGCTCCTTTAGTTTATATCGTATGGATCATGCCAAAAAGGAATGAAGGAATAGCCTTAACATACTTGAACCGATTCTCTTGATAATCCCTCTAAAACACGTCTTTTGTGAAAAACATGTAACGGCAGATCGAAAAAGGAAAAAATCTGTATGATATTCTTGAGAAAGATTGTACCGTGCTCTCTTAGAATATATTCAGGAGTATCTCTTTTGAAGAACTCAGGTATTTCAAGAAGGAAGGACCCACCATGATTTTTTGTTTCCCATCGGCCCTTGGCCACGTCGCACCATACGGGTAGGTCGAATCGAGCTGGCGAACCCAGCTCGAGAGATCCTTAACCGGATCGGGATACCACGTAACAACTGCATCATCAAAGGGAATTAGTTCAAGGGAAAGTTGGTAGAAAAATTAAAGTATTAGCTTACGATTCATATTCCATTCCTCAGGAAGGGCATCCTTTCGGCTGGAATCAAATCCGAGGTCCTAACTCGAAAAATCGGCTCATCCACCCTCTGTCTTTGCCTTCATCGGTACAAGCAAGGAAAACCTTTGTGGCCCGACATTGAAGCTTAATCAGACCACCCCGATAAAGTCGGGGACTATACGTTCTAATCAGGTAATCGGTAGTAAAAGGCATCCCCTCGACCATATTTGAAAAATGCCTAATCATGTAAAGAGTACGCCAAAACGATGGATGAATTTGGCCGAGCGTCATTTGATATTACCTACAGAAATCGAGACCCACGGGGTCTATCGACGGCGAAGACGGCCCTACCGGGCCTAGGGTAAATGGATAGGTGTATACACTAAGGAAAGCCGGATTTATGGGTTGTTATGTCTTCCTCCCAAGAGGGAATCTCCACTTGCACCGCATCTCCGCAGCGGCAGTCGGCCTTCACCTCCTCCATGTTTGTTATTAGGCTAACATATCGGAATATGGGCTCACACCGCCCTGGCTTCGTGGAAGATTTGTCGACCTTAAAATCGGAGGTTGTTTTGCAGGGTCCGGGGATGCACTCCTCGAGACTTGGGGGTACCGTTTCCTTAACCTTATAGGAATGTGACGATGAGGAGGCTTTATCATCTCGTGGAATAGTTTTGGAGGTCTTCGTCATTCCTGCTGAAAGATTTCAAAGTAAACGAGAGAGAACTGATCAAGAAGAGGAAACAAGAAAGAAGAAATCAGAGCTCTTTTTTAAAAAAAGGTTTAAGAAGTGATGAAAGATAAGGGGCAGGATAAGGATTACTTATAGGGGCCAACCGCACGCATTGAGGAAAGCAGAAAAATAGCTGACTGCCGTAATAAATTCGAATCTTTTCAAGAACAGTGCAAATATGGATTTTGAGCATCTCTCCTATCACATCAGTCACTTACATGGCATGACTGACAGAATGATGAAGGAATTGAAAAGTATGTGAATTCAAAACGTCTTGTCTTTTCATTCCAAGAAACGCGGGGACTATCTGTATACGGTAAAACCCGGGAAGGCTGATTTTAAGGCTTCTACAGCGTTCCGAGCCTCGACCTCGATTATATCGGAGCAGGATCCGAAGTTCAACCCTGAGGTGCATTCTTCGAGGAAGTATTTCAAGGGATCGATATACCTCGAGGTAGGGTAAAGATCAAAGACCATCATGGAAAAGAGAGAAATTCCTAAAAGGTAAGTGGTTAAAGCTGACCAATCCTGCAAGAATAGTACAAGTCCGTACCGTGACATTAAATAGTTGTACCAGCTGTTTTTGTAATAATTACATATATCATTCCTGGATATTGAATCCCCGCGCTTCTAGCCTTCTATCTAAAGTATGAACTGTTCACAACCTTCTGCATTTGAGTATCTCGTACGTTTTTCATCTTTACCTTAAAATCTCACATCATATCTTCTATCTCTTTCATGACCTCTCTTCCACATAGGTATAATTCACATCTTCTTATAAGGCTGGTACTCTTCTAACTGGATTTATCGTAGAGCCATTATAGAATATGGCTACTGTACTATCTCTCTTTTACCTCTGATATTAAGAGTGATCCTGCAATGTTCTGAATCACAATTTCTATAATTTTCTTGATCCAATAATCAGACTCCTGATTTATTTAGTTAATGTAACTCTTTAGTTTCTTCTTCCCTCTAATCAACCTTTATGTAAGTATAACGACCCGGCCGGTCGTTTTGAGAGTTTAACCCCATTTCTCCCATTTATGCTTCATTATATGTGGTTCAATTTCATTTATGTTGTGTTGGGTCTATTGGTTCGGGTTCGGAGTGGTCGTGGTGAGAACTGAGATAGTTAGTCTCTTGGATTAGCTTAATAGTTGAAAAGGTCAACTGAGAGTTGATTTATTGGTAAACGACCTCAGAATGTAAATTTTATGATTTGGATAGCTTCGTTATGTGATTTGGGACTTAGGAGTGTGTTCGGAATAAAGTTTTGATGTCCGGTGTAGAATTATGCTTGAATTGACGAAAGTTAGTTTTTCGGCGATTTCCGATCGACAGTGGAAAATAGGCTATCGGGGTCGAAATGGAATTTCGGAAGTTGGAGCAGGTTCGTAATGTCATTTTGGATATGTTTGCAAAATTGCAGGTCAATCGGACGTGTTTTGGATGGTTTCGGCATCTTTGGCGAAATTTAGAAATTTCAAAGTTCATAGGCTTGGATTTGAGATGATTTTGGTGTTTTTGCGTTGTTTTTGGTATTTCGAAGGCTCGACTAAGTTTGAATGATGTTATGGGGTGTGTTGGTAGGTTTTGTTGAGGTCTCGGGGGCCTCGGGTGTGTTTCGGGTGGTTAACAAAGTGTGTTTGGCCTTAAAAGGACTGTTGCTGTTGCTGTATTTTCTTGGTCTGGTTTCCTTGTATGCGATCGCAATGGTGAGGCTGCGATCGCATAGGGTTGGTTGGTGAGGCAGCAGAAATTGTGTTATGTGATCACAATTAATGGTCCGCGATCGCGTAGTAGGAGGAGGCAGAACAGTCCGGTCGCATGAGGCTTGTTGCAATCGCACAGTGTGGGCGCGAGTGGCAGTGAAGTGATGGAATTACTCTATGCGATCGCATAGAACTAGCCGCAATCACATTTCTATGAGGATTTTTCTTACGCGATCGCATAGGGTTAGTTTTGTTGGGCAGCATTTTGTTCTTCGTGATCGCGTGCCTTTTTCCGCGATCGCACAGAGTTAAAGTCTGGGCAGACAGTTTAAGTTCTAATTTCGGGGGTTCTTGGCCATAACTCATTTTTCCATTTGAGAGCTCGGGGAAAGGAGATTTTGGACGAGATTTTCAGTGGGATTCTTGTGGTAAGTGTTCTTCAATCATTTTTGGTTTAATTTCATGAATCTGTCTTGACTTTCACCGTGCAATTTTAGGAATTAAGTAGAAAATTTGGGGAAAATGGGAGGAAAAATTTGGAAATTTCTTTTGGTGATTTGAGTGGGCAATTGTGGTACGATTTTGATGTTCTTGGTATATACGGACTTGTGGGAGGATAAGAATTCTTGTGATGTAATTTTTATCGGATTCCGAGACGTGGGCCTGGGGGCCGGATTTGGCAAATTTCGAGAATTGTGCCTAAAATTGATAGTTTTCATTTGAGCCTTGTTCTTTTAGCATATATTGATGATGTTAATCTTTTTTTGGTTAGATTCGGAGCAATCGGGAGCTGATTCGAGAGGCAAGAGCATCGCAGATTAGTATTTTGGCCCGGGTGGAGGTAAGTAATGGCTATAAATCTTGTCCTGAGGGTATGAAACCCCGGACTTCGTATTTCTCACTTTTTTTAGAATGGTGCACATGTCGGATGACGAGTATGTGGCGTGTACTGATTTTCGGATTGGACTTGGTCCTCTTCGCAGCAACTATTGAGTTGCGTGTTTTACTCTAAATCATATGTTAAATGGTGTACTAAACTTATTGTTATATTTGGGCTATAAGCCATGTTTGGGGCCTCGTGTCGACTTGTTTATACCCCTTGGGGGATTTTCATTTTACTGCTATTTTCCTCACCGTGTTCATTTATGATTTACACTTAGTCATGTTATGTTTAACTGATTTCGAAACTCAGCCTTATTTACACTATTTTGAGATATAAAAATGATGTTTTGGGTCGACTACCCCATTTTACTGATACGCCCGAGGGGCTTTTGAGAGTTTCTGACTGAGCGAGGCCGAGGGCCTGACTGTGAGGAAATGATATGAAACGAGGTGGCTTGATATTAGTGCTTGGGCTGAAGGAGCCCCTCCCGAGTCTGTACACACCCCTAGTGAGCGCAGGTACCTACTGAGTGCGAGTGCCGAGTGCTGAGTGCCGAGTACCGAGTACCGAGTGACGAGTGATTGGGAGGCATGAGTGGCTGTGAGGTATGCCCGAGGGGATGATTATGAGTGACTGTGAGGCATGCCCGAGGGGCAAGTTCTGATATATGTTTTTGCCCGAGGGGCTACTTATGATTTTACCACTTTCACTCTGAACTTATGAAATATGTTTTGCCCGAGGGGCTTTTTTATGATTTTCATCATTTTTACACTAAAGTTCTTGATAGTTATGTTGAGACCATTGGCAAGTATATTTCCAAATGATTTTTACTGAAATCGGCTTTTAAGTGTGATGATTTAACGTATACATTGTTGGAAAGAAAGGTTGTGCTTACTGTGAAATGATGATTTGATTTTTGTGTGTTTCTTACTGCTCGGACCTGATTTATTTTCAATACTATTGAGTTGGCGTAGTACTCACATTATTACCTGCACCTTGTGTGCAGATCCAGGTGTTAGGGCAGAGTGAGCTGTGTATCTGTTCCAGAGGTTTCTCGGAGATTTTGCGAGGTAGCTGCATGTGTCTGCAATCCTGATCTCTCCTACTTACTATTATAGAGTTTATTCTTTTCTTTTTAGTTGTATATTTTATGTAGATGCTCATGACCAGTGACTCAGGGATCTCGGGGGTTGTATTTAATATTTGGTATAAATTTAACTATTTTAAAATTTTTTAAAAGAAAACTTTATGGGTTTTCAGTTTAGTAAATATGTAAATGGAAGTTTATTATGATTTGAGTGTAGTTTTGGCTGACCTAGTTCCACGATAGGCGCCATCACGACTAGCTTAGATTTGGGGTCGTGACAGTAGGCTTAAGCTATATTCTAATCTGTGGCTCATGGAATTAGTTATTACTTTAGCCCTTCATGGATGCTATGGAATATCCATGATACAATATTCTAACAATTCAAACCTTTGTCTATGACCTGGGCTCAAATTTTTCTTTTAATTTATACCAGAATCTTCTACGACTATATGATTGTCAACTAACTCTGGATCATAGATCGAATAATTGCTTTCGTTACTTCTAGATTTCTTTAAACGTAAGCAATTACTTTTCCTGGTCTTTCTGCCCCCTTGTTGTGTGCATACTTAGCTCATCTTAGTTCCCACGCATGCCGTAATTTTATTCAATTCATATGGTCTCGAATATTACTTTTTGTTTCATTTATCGCTCATTAGCCACGATAGGTGCCACTTTCTTATGGAGTGCATACCATGTTGCTATAAGATTGTTGTTACAAGACCATTTCCTCTTTAGGTCACAATGCTTAGGTTGAAGCCTTCTTCCTTATTTCCTCAGCTTATATTTCATTGTAGTACTTAAGGACCCTCTGACTCTTGTAAAGCTGCGAGCTTGTTACATCGAATACTCGACAGGATTTTTAATGTTCTTCCCCGTCTATAATTATTGGTACTTACTTATTTCTACACCCTTGTTCTTGTAAGGTTGCTTTTGAACTAATATTTTGAGTGTCTTCCCAGTGGAATTCTTTTTAATTTCCGTAACACTCATATGGTACATTTAACTACCCCGACTCCTATTTGAATATTTCTCAAGTATTACAATGTCATAACTGCGAGGCTGAATTCACTATGTTAGGTTTTACTATGTTTATCTTGCACGATCTGCTAATTTGTCTATAACCTCTTGTATAGCCATGACTAGGCTCTTCCTGAATCAACTATTAACTATTCGTTGGCCCATTCTTATATCAATATTCTGCGTAATCTTTCTTGGGTTATTTCCTTTGTCTTAACTTACGTCTCGCACTGGCTCCTTATCTATCAATAATATCTCGGGCATGAACTCTTATTTCCTCTCCTTGACGCCGTGTTTGCATAATGTTCTGGAATCGCAGCATATCTGTAGGCTTTGAATAAGTGCAATCTTATACCTTTCTCATTTTTATCGCATTTTTCCTTTATCAATCAATAGTTAGTAGAACCACTTATTCTGACTTAAATGCCACACTACTCCATATTCCCGCCTTTAAGGGAGTACTAAGATTTAGTATTATAGTGATCCCCCTATAGATGTTTTACCTCTTCATCTTTGGCTTCTTTTCACATCATCGATGACTCTTACCCGCCTTGCGGCAATCCTTCTATACTACAGATAACAAAATTCCTTACTCACGAGGGTGACACTTAGTATAACTGGCACATATAGTCCCTTAAGCTTAAGTTTTCTCACATTGCTTGCTTAAGGGAAGCATCTTCCTGAATGACCTTAAAGGGTTATTCTTCTGTCATCCATTCTATTATCGCCGAAATGAAAAATGAAATTCTTATGATGTCGACTATTATCAAATCACTCAGTCCCTTATTCATGTTTAATTTATCTTGTTCACCAGCCCACACTAATTTCTATTATTCTGGGGTCTAACTTCTTCTTCTGGAAGTCGCGTTGGAGTCACAAACTTATTTCTCGAAATGAGGATATGACTTTATGGCCCATACTCTTTTGTTGTCTCAAGGCCTGTCACCTCTCTTCTTTTCCTTCACTTGACTATAGGCTCTGTAATACTATCATCTTTTTGAACTACCGTTGTCATCCATGTATCACATCTTACTCATATTGCTTCATTAACTCTCTTCTTATTTCCAGCTAACGTTTATGTCTATCACTTTATTCTGAAAACTCGAACAAGACATTATTTTTCCTTTAGCTCCCTTGCTCCATCTACTAGCTCTTCGAGTTGCCTAACATTCTTTCTCTACTAGGGACGGGAGCAACACTAAGTTAATATTTATTCCTTCAAGGCTCCAGTGCCTATCTTTGTAGTACTCATATCTAGATGTACTATTTTAAAGTGCGCCATCTGAGTGTCTCACAAAAAGTTCTATTAGCACATTTGCAATATCCTTCGGAAATATCAACTAACACAAACAATCCATTCACCATTTTGGGTTAGTCGAACCCTAGCCAGATCCTAATATCCGCCCTTCTCTTATACTACTTCTGTTAGCCCCCATTGGACATAAGTGAGATGGGTGTGGCCAATTGTATATACCTATGTTATTATTGAAGGAAACTCAAAAGGCTTATATTCCTCTGCTTGAATGATAAATACAGATAATCTTCATTAGCTGGGTATCTCATACCCTTTTTCACCTTGCTTCTTTTACTTGTTGAAACTTATATCTACCTCCTGAATCTCTCATTTATTTTCACCATATGGGTAGATATTCTTACCTTAAAGCTCCTTATCAAGACGCTTACACACATGTTCTGTTGAAAACTTCACATTTACTCATCATAGTGGCAAAATCGATTTCCTCTAAACTCAACTCTTTCACATCTATATGTCTTACCAACCGCCTTTCTAGATGTAGGTATCGTTGTATTACGAATAAGATAGAGTTTATGAAATTGATTTCTTACAACTGAGTTATACCACACGATCTAGACTAAGAAGAAATATTGAAAATCCTAAATGCCCTGTAGCCTCCTGCTTATAAGTGTGGTGCACAACACACCCATAAACAAGGCTCTACTAGACACGACTTGTAGACTCCCTAGGACAGAACTACTATGATACAAATTTTGTCACGATTCAAACCGATGGGCTGCGACGGGCACCCGGTAACTTACTCAACCGAGTACCAACGTAACTTATCTTTTGTATCATTCTATCATAGATAAATGAACCAGAGTAAATCATGAGGGAATACAAACTTATACATATGACATACTTGCCTATAAGACAAAAATAATTACTCGTACACTGGACATAGCCCGACAAGGCCGTATAATCTTTCACGTACATGACATATGTCTACTAGCCTCTAATATTACATAATGGCGTAAAGGTCGGGACAGGGCCCCGCCATAATAGTAAACACATGTCCTAATCATACTGACCACATAAGCAACTACGGTGCAAATGGAGCGCACCAACATATTCCGCTGAGTTGATAGCCTACTTAGAGGACTCTCAACCTGTCTATCGGGACCAGAGAGCATGAAATGCAGCGTCCCCAGTAAAAAGGGACGTCAGTACAAATGATATACCGAGTATGTAAGGAATAAAAATCATTAAACAATAGACATGATAGAAACATGGAGTAAAATATTCAAAATGTGAGTCTGAATAACTATGTGAATCATTTAATATTATAATGTCATGCATATGCATATAAATGTCATACCATGCATAGGTATATGCGTTCATGTCTATATGCGTTCATTTCATACGACATTATTTAAGACTTTGAGGGCATCCCACCATATCATCTCGACCACTGTGGGTAAAACCATTAACGTATACCAGCTGATCAGGTGGTAGTGCTTAAATAATGCCGTAACCTTTTCCCATATATATATATATATATATATATATATATATGTTTTATGCTATCTGGTCATGGGTCAATATAAATGAATGCAATGCATGAGAAGTACGTCAATAAAATTATATCATGAAATAAACTTCATCAACTTACTTATTTTATGAGACCCATGAATAGATGATAGAACAATAGGACACATGGGGAATCAAGAACATAGGCATCTCTAATATTTCTATGTATAAAGTCATTTATGAAAGTTGTGCATTTTCTCGTTTCATTTATATCGTATGGATCATGCCAAAAATGAAAGAAGGGATAGACTTAACATAAATTCTCTTGACAATCCTTCTAACACACGTCTTTTGCGAAAAACATGTAATGGTGGATCAAAGTAGGGAAAAATCCGTATGATATTCTTGAGAAAGAGTGTACCGTGCTCTCTTAGAATTTCAATTCACACTGTATCCCATTGGAATGGAATCAACATACGACGTTATCCATATTTGGTACGGAAATATTTGCTTTCTTGAAGTACTCACGATCAGCCCATTCTCTTTACATAAGAGACTCAGTTCTTGATTCTTGATCTTTAGTTATTAAACGAATAAAACATTTTACTAGTTGTAGGAAAGATCTTAGTGGGTGTGGCTCACTTAGTAGATGACTAAGCCACCTAATCCTCAAAATGTCCCATCTATCCAAGAACTTAATAGTAGCTTAAATGGGATAGGGGTGCTGCCACGTAGGGCGGGGGGTTAATATTATCAAATAATTCTTTAATTAATTAGTTAATATCCCATAACCCAATAATTAACCAATTACCACTAATTAAGAGTTATCTCAAATTACATAAAATACTACTCACTTTTAATACACTTTATGTACCCTACTATCATGGTCATATGGTACCTTGTATGGTACTAATCCATAAATACCAGTGATGTTTTATATGTCAATACCACACAAGAGGGGGGAGGGGGTGATTTGTGTGGAGTCCAATTTTCGAGTGTTGTCGTTATAGAAGGACCTGGTTCTTCTATGTGTTCTAACTCGTACTGTTGTAGAATAATAAATGCAGAAAAGTAAAGAACACAGAGATTTTTACGTGGAAAACACCTGGCTCAAAAGGTGAAAAAACCACGACCTACTACTCAATAGGATTTTCTCCAATACTTCACTACAACTCTGAGCCAAACAACATTTACAAAATAAACTCTTTTGTAAACCTAAGGATTAACTCTAACCCTTTGCGGCAAACTAGCCTCTAGCTATTTGTGACAAACTTCAAGTTTACTATAACTTTAACACTCAGTACCTATTACAATTGCTTCTAGATAAAGCTGAAAGGTACAATTTGTAATCACCTACTACAAATAAACTAGACTAAAAGACAACAGATGGAACTGGTTCTTCTAGCTGGTTCAAGTAGCTCCAGATTCGCACTCTCAACTTTGGCTCGAACTGGTTGCAAAATTTCTTCACGAATTTTTCTCTCAATTCTCGATAAATTTGTGTTTTTGTGCGTCTATATACAATAAGAACAATATGCAATTTATATGAGTTAGTAGATAAGGAATTAACTAGAATCCTAATGCAACTCTTCCTTGGTAGAAGAGTTCTAGTCAAACTCAACTCCTAAATCCTTCCTTATCTTAGATTCTGTTCTTATTGAATAAGGAGTCCTTCTCCAATTTCATTTTGCAATCTTTTCGATCAGAAGATATCTCAATTTTACCAGAATACATTTATCTCATGCATGTGCATCTCATGTGCCTTTGACTCTGCTGGTCTATGTCACCTATGATGGACCTGGTTCATCTCGGAGTTCCTTTGTCAATCTTTAAAACTATTTCCTTTCTTGGGCCAACAACCGGTTATTATGGCTCAGATTGTATTATATTCCAAATTGACAACCTTCAACGAAACTAATTTTCTTTGATTCTTTTACCCTTTAACCTTCATGACACTTAATTATCACATGTTATAACTAGCATAAATGTCTATAACCTCAAAAATAATCTCATATCCGAGCCTACATCAGTTAACTTATAATAGAAGTTTAACGTATAAAAATGTGAAATATAACTCTATGGCGTACTTCCACGTACGAAAACATGGGGTGTAATAGGTTACATATGAGTGAGTGACTATGGGTGGTGGTGGGGATAGTTTTTTGGACTTATGGATAGAGTCTTGGGTTTGGATTTTGGTGTTAGTATTGGATTGTGTTTGAGTAATTGTTGGGTGTGGTGTGATGGCTTTGGTGCAGCTGGGCTTGTCAAAGTTGGATGGCACTTTAGGGAGATTCTTATTACTTAAGTTAGGCTGGTTTCTTGGAAAAAGGTATTTTTTGGGTTTGGTTAGAGTTGTTATGATGGTGAATTTTTAGGATCTTCTTCTCCGGACTGAGACTCTACAATGATCAAACCAGTGGCAGGTAATAGATTTACATTATTGTTTTGGATTGTACTGTTACAAGGTATAATGAGAGTTATGCTCAATTGATTTGAGGAGACTTTAATGAATCATCTTCCCCACTTTGTTCAACAATAAATAAGTGGGAGTATCTTTTGCATTTTCTCGAACAAGTGATGGACCATCAGTTACAGAGGTCGTTTGTTGAGATGTGGTGAGAGTAGAGCCATTGAAGTCAGATGGAGATGGATTAGACACAATCTCCTCACCTACAGACATTGTTTTGCATAAATTTTATTCAACTTGGACCTCTGTATCATCATGTACGACTAACTGGTGTTCGTTGGGAGTCAGTTGATCAGGGGTATCGATTCCGGTGGTGGAATGTTCAGAAGTATGGTGTATTTATAGATCTCAAGGTAGAGAAGATTCTCCACTGCTTGGAATTCAAAGATTTGGCTCAGAAATTAGTTGAGGATTTTCAGAAGCTCCCATGTAAAAAAGTTCCCCAGAGATATCGCCACTCAAATCATTTCATTAGTTACATCATTTTTAAGTCTCAAAATACAGACATTCTTATGGTTTGAGTGGAACAAGTGATCAAAACCTAACACAACATTGTTGAACTTTTCTAGCATCCATGTACAACTCACACTATGTCTATGGAGCCTCTAAGGGATACAAGAAAGTGTTATAATAGTGCTGGCAACAAGGCTCCGGTTATACCTCAAAACTTGATAATAATATGAACAAAAGACACAATACATGGCCCCGGGATGAAGTGGGGCTCACCAAGTCTCCTAGGAAGAGGATGTACCACTATCACTGATCAAAACTGCCTGCTATGGAACTACTTGTATTCATTTAAAGACGCATCGCCCCCAGCAAAAGGGACGTTAGTACTGTCGGATAATACTAGTATGAAAACTAAACACCATCACAATAACATGAATAATAATACAAGGGATGCGGTAAAGAAAGTAATATGAGCTGTAGATAACACTAAAACATCAAGTTAAACCCAACATAGTTTTTCAAGTTAGTTTCCACGTTATTAGGTTGGATGGTCTTTTTAATGCCAATATACCAAAATCCACAATACCACCGTTTTATTACACGGAATCCGATCTCGGCCCGATCGGCTAAGCCATCTCATTTGATACATAAACTATATTCACAATTTCATTCACAATACCAGCATGTTATTACATGTAGTCCGATCTCGGCCCGATCGGCTAAGCTAGGGGTGGGCATCAGTCGGTTCGGTTCAGTTTTGAATATTATCGGTTTTGCCTATCGGTTATCGGTTTACAACTATCATAACCCGATAACCAAACCGATAAGATATTGGTTATCGGTTATCAGTTAATCGGTTATCGATCAATATCAGTTCGGTTATCGGTTTACCCGATAAGATAAAAAAACCAAAAGAATTTTGCAATATATAAAAATGTCGAGTTCTCAATTATCTTGAGCCAGAAGTCAAGGAATAGATCCGATTTCCGTTGTCTTTGACAACTTTATGATGCATAAATATAGGATTACAAATATGGAATGCAATATGATTGTATTGATAATAAAACGTGGAATATGATTCGTATGTTTAACTAGAAGTGAAAAAATTATGAAAAAAGTGGGATAAAATAGTAAGAAACATTACACAATCAAGTCTTTAAGCTACATGTTATGTTACGATAATCTATTTGAATATTTATCAGAAATTATAAATTGATAATATCAGAAACTGGCTAACCCATGTATCAAATAAACAGAAGTTTCCTGCTTAGTATTCTTACTATTCCAAAAAGAGAAACACTTGTTAAAATTATAAGTGTTTTATAATTTTAGATTTGTCCGAAAAGAGACAAATACCTGTCCAACCTGAGCGTGTGATGCGACTGACGAGTGACACCGGCCTGAGTCTTGACGGGCTGACTAGTGACTGGTGACTGGTGAGGGCGTGAGCCGTGAGACGGATAACTGGTGAGGGCATGAGCCGTGTGAGGCGGAGAACTACTGAGGTTGGGTCGTAGGGGCATGACGGAAAATTGAGAAGCTGAGAAAGAGAAACTGACTTACTGAGAATTGAGAAAGAAGGGAAAATGAATTATGAAACCCTAGTATAGTATGTATATAATTAAGGGTAAATTAGTAAATTATTTAATTCTTATTGGGTTATTGGTTTTTACCCAATAACATAATTGCAAACCGAGCCCGAACCGATAACCCAATAAAAAATTTTCTTCTACCTGTTACCGAACTGTTAACTCAATAACCCAATACCGATAACCAAATAAATAATTAACGGTTCGAGTTATCGATTTTACCCGATATATGCCACCCTAGGCTAAGCCATCTCATTTGAGACATCAACCATATTCACAATTTCATTCACAATACCACCGTGTTATTACACGGAGTCCGCTTGGATAAGCCATCTCATTTGAGACATCAACCATATTCACAATTTCATTCACAATACCACCGTGTTATTACACGGAGTCCGATTGGATAAGCCATCTCATTTGAGACATCAACCATATTCACAATTTCATATTTCTTTCCCAAATTTTTACTATATTGGTACGAGTGGCCCCAATTATAAGGTTATTCTTGGTTCTTGACCGTATCTAATGATTCAAGTTATTTTCTACATTTCAACATTATTATATTCATCAATAACAACATGGTTCTTAATTCAAAACTTTTGATTGCACATGTGAGAAATATAGAATCTAAGGAACATAAGGGCTTTTCACACAACTTGGCATAAAAATCTTTAATCGAATTTGACTTGAGGTCTAGGCATTTTGAATATCTCACACTTTGTATTTCATATTTCGTATTTCATGCATGCCTTTTCACTTTCAACAATCGTCATAGATTTCCAACAATAAGTCATTTCTACTCATTACATTTAAGCATACATAAGAGTCTTAAGCACATCAAGATTTCTTAGACAATTGTCATTAGCTTTCATTTGAAACACAACTTCATGTCAAGGAATTTGGACACGCAAGTCATACTTTGAACACATTCTTCCAATAAGAGTACAATATTACAAGAGCATTTAAATTACATATTGAACATGGATATCTTTTGACACCAGCTTATCCGAAATATTCAATTCATAGTGAGCAACTCGGGACTTACATGGACATTGTGGGGTTCAATTCTAAGAGAAGGGTTTAGCAAACATACCTGAAATTTGTCCCTTAATGATAATACAATGATCTACTACACTAAGCAACTTAAATCTACAACAACAACTACAAATTGAACCAATATTAGTAGCAATTTCCACAATTTAGGTCATCTAGGCATTTTATCAAACACCTAGTAGGCATAAACCTTTACATCTCATAGCCATAGAATTAGTTCATCAAACCACAACTATTTACCAATAATTTATTCCACCATTATTCTTAAATAATTTATAACTTTTAACATCACATGCATGACCATCCATCCACACCCAACCAACAAAATTTCATCAAATAATTACCTTTCAATCTCTACAATGTTTATGTATTTAAATTGGGAAATTATGAATTTCAATCACCATCCTATGAGTCTCAATACTTAATTCATACTCATATTCCCATAATAAATTCATGCATGTAAGGCTAAGGGTGTAGCATTACCTTTTGGAAGATATCTTGCAAAACCCTCCTTTTGAGTTCTTGAAGAATTTCTTGAAAAATATAAAGATTTCATGTGTAAATTCCATCAACACTAGTGTAGAAATAATGGAATTTCACACCAAGATAATGGGGATTGCTTACCTTGAAGAAGAGAGGAGTTTGTGGTCTAGAGAGAGTGGAGAAGAGCTCCAAATTCGTCCAAATGAAATGGGGGAAATGAAAAGGTGAGTACTTCAAAAGGCTTCAGGTAGGGGTAGCGTGCCAGTGCTAGCGTGCTTATACTTCACTGGTTTTCAAAGTTGTTGAGAGGCATGGCTTGCCACAATCAGTGCGTTGCACTGTCCCTAGAACGCTCCCAATTATTATTTTTTCCATTTCTTGCTTCTATACTCACCCTCAATTGATACCTTGTTATGATATAGACCCCAATTTTCTTCCAAACCTTCATATAAGTATGAAATCATGCTTACATAATAACATTCTTTCTATTTAATGTATCCAACTTGTTACACACAAATTCTTCCCTTTCACAAATATGTTCCAATACATCGTAAACATATATTTTTATTTCAAAATGATGTGGTTCTATCCCATAGATCTCCTTTTAATACTCGAATATGTTATTCCCAAATACCGCTGGCACATTTTTAAATCTTAAATCATTAGAAAATTTTCATGGGGCATTACATTCCCTCAACCCTCTACAAGAAAAAAGGCTACGACGACAATTTAAAAAATTCATATTAAATCACATAAATGTCACAAAATCGCTTACGACTTCTTATGAAATGTTAGATAGAAATTTCATTAAATTAAGGAAACTATCAACAATAAAAAGCAATATTTATTTCATTAAATTAAGGAAACTGTCGGCAAATAAAACGTAATATTTTTTTACAAATATTATCAAATGTCAATAATAGTAGTTTCTAGCTTATTTGGTTTATTACATTTTGCAGTGTCAATTTCTTTTGAGTTTTTACTGGCACTTATGCGACATATCTTTGTTAATCTCATGTAACGATCCCACCGGTCATTTGGAGTTCCAACATTTTGTTTTTTTGACTTGAGACCTTGAATATGTTCATATGATATTTTATAACTAGCATATATGATTGATTTGGGTTCCGAGAAATTCTGGAGTGATTTGGAGTACTTGATTTATAACTAGAAGCTTTAAGTTAAGAAAGTTGACCAAGGATGGACTTTTGTGTAAATTGACTCGGAATTGGATTTTGATGGTTCTGATATAATTGTATGATAGTTTGGACTTCTATGTATGTCCAGATTTGATTTTGGAGGTTCCTAAAAGAATTCAACACCATTTGTCAAAAGATGGCAATTTAAAGATGTCACGACCCAAAATTCAACCGGAGCCATGATGGAGCCTAACAGCGTTTGCTGGGAAAGCCAACAACCAATGAGCATAACTAAACTTAAATGACAGTATGAAGTAGTCTCAAATACGAAATAATATAGATAATTGAAGTCAAATAATGGTATAATTTAAAAAATCATCCCAAAATCTGGTGTCATTGGGCGCATGAGATATATAGAAAGATAAATACAAGGTATGAATCAAATACAATACCATTTAAATGAGTAAGAAGTTGTAACAATATATAAAGGATGGGACTTCAGGGCCACAAGTGGATCTGCAGTGCAACCTTGAAATCACCAATCCCATCTGGATAAATCGCTCACTAGCCACCACCGCAACCAACAACTCCTGGATTTGCACATGAAGTGCAATGTGTAGTATGAATACAACTTCTGGAACCCTAATTTCAGGTTGAAAGTAGTGACGAGCTTGGCAAGGTCTGATGCTCACTTTCACAGCCAAGAACAACAATAATGACAGAATAATAACATATAAAAAAGTAATTCAAATAATAGCAGGCTCATCTTAACACAATAGGAAGAGAAATAGGCATGCTTTTCAAATTTGACGGTCAAGGCAATAATATTTTTACAAAACTCACTTAGACAAGTATCTGGAAAGATAAAACTGTAGTATCAAGCTCTAAACATCAACTGGAGACATTGAATACCAGTTAGCATGAGGAAAATTATTGCTCTATGCCTGCATGTCAGTTTTACATGACAAATCAACAAATATCACAATTTAAAGTATCAAGTATATAAAGCCTTAGAACAGTAAAAGTGCATGGCACACAGTGTCCCTCAATCATATTCTCAGCACTCTCACGGTGCTAGGCAAGATGCCCGTGGATCCTCACACACACATATACACAATTCAGCATTGTATGAGTGCCTGATATAATTCTCTCACCCAACACGTAACGTGTTCTTGCACTCACAAGGTCTAAATTAGCATGGGTTATCACCTAACTACAGAGGGGTTGATCCTAGCCCAAGCACTGAACATAGCAAAGTCAATGATCTTCGTAACACTTCCCAAATGACCTGGCGCATGCGCCTCACTATCAATAATACTTATCCTAATACAGGGCCTGCCATACGCGTCACCTCTATAACACTATCAATACAACTCTATGGCCCTAGCTGTCACGACCCAAATTCTAGTCTAGGTCGTGATGGCGCCCAACACCGATGCTAGGCATGCCAACACAATTCATCTAGTGAGTTCCGTTTAATTTATAATACCCATTTCTAACCACACCTAAATTTCAATCAATGAGAATGTGAAAATAACAAATATCAAAGGCAAATTTAACTGAAACGGTCAAAGAAGCCGGATTTACATAATTACATCCCCAAAAGAATAGTTTACCAATGTGTGTGCCAGGAACTAGTGTCACAAGTATACGTGCATCTAGTAGAATGAACAAAAGAATACATCTACCCTACTATCTGAACTAGAATATACAAAATAAGCAAAAAGGGAAAAGACTCCAACGTGCTGTTAAATGACATCAAGAGAAGCAGCTCACCGTGGAACCTCTGCCTCAGAAATCAAGAACGTGCTCCGGACTGGTAACCAGATGCAACTGCCTCAGAACCTGTACAATTAAGTACAAAAGTGTAGCATGAGTAAATAAACATTATGTACCCAGCAAGTATCCAGTCTAACCTCGAAGAAATAGTGACGAGGGGTCAACTTGACACTTACTAGGGCCAAACAATATACTTAAGCATGTGAGTAAACATGGATATCAAGGAAAAATAGCAGAAAAATAACAGGAAACCACAAGCTTTTCTATAATTATAAAAATACGTATCCTTGTCATTTCAATTGACAATTTATATTTCAAGGCATTTTAACAGTCCAAAAATCACGGGGAAGTGCCAAACAGATAGCATGCGCATATATTGCCGAGGATGTACGGACCGATCCAACAAAAAAATAAATGTGCATTTCCAAAGGGTCGAACGTCGCAAACCATAGATGCATCTATTGACCTGCTGAGGCGAACATCTTGCTCCCATGAGAGTATTGGAAAGAATCACTCCACTCGCGAAATATAATTGCAAAATGGTCAAACGTAAACATAATATATTTCTCTTCTTCCTCAATTCCTTTAAAATAATAATTTACTTGAAACTCTCAAATTCTTAGGATCTTGAAATAAATTCCACCCAATACAATTAGCGCATGAAGTACATAAGCAGTATTCACAAAGCATGGTGTGCACCTAAACTACCCGGACATAATAAGAATAGTCACCACGTACGGACCCTCGTCACCTCGTACCTACGTAGTCCCCCACATTTTATTCATATATCATATAAGTTAAACTATGGGGAGATTTCCCTCTTACAAGATTAGAAAGGAGACCTACCTTGTCCCAAAGCTTACTTCCAAACTCAAGAATGCGTTCACACCCTCAAACCGGAGCCAAACGATACAAACTATTAAAATAGGGTAAAAACTAGTCAATATTGGCTCAAAAGATCATGCTTCCACTATTAGAGTGATTTCCCATCCCAAATTGCTAGATTCCTAGAATCCACCCCAGGGCCCACGTGCCCGGTATCCGCAAATTTTTATAGAAAATCGTTGCCCTTAACCTTAGGATCAAGAATACTTAATTTTTACTAGATTCCATAACAAATTTCATGGTAAAACTCCATTTTATCAAAACCCTAGGTTTTCATCTAAACTCTTGATTTTCACTAATCCTTGCATGTTAATCTGCCCATAATCTACGTATTTAACTCATGTTGTATAGAAATTACTTACCTTAAAGTGTTAGGTGAAAGCCTCCTTCCAAAAAGCTCTGAAAATCACCTAAGTGTAGAAGTGAAATGAAATAAATGGCCTAAGTCCCGTTTTTTAAAAGCTGTGTCCAGGCTTCTGATGTTGCATTTGTGACTTCGATTTTGCAAATACGAAGTCGCAAATACGGCAATATAATCGCAAATGCGAACCTGGGCTCTCTTCTCCCTGTCTCAAAATTCCGTTTGAACCTCGATATCACCAAAACACATTCCAACCCAAAATTATAGAACTTCAAGAATCCAATTTTCACTATTTGGCGTTGAAACCCTCCCGGGTAATTCGAAATCCCGATTCCGAGGTCGTTTTCTCAAAATGTTGACCGAAGTCAAGCTTGGCCTTCTAGGCCAGTCTTAAGGAACCATATGTTCCGATTCCAACCCAAACTGTCACGCCCCAAAATGGATGGACGAGACTAGCGCTTAACCGGAAGATCTCGGTGAAGCGGACCTGGATTGCCTTTCTTGCCCGACGCATTACCCCGTGTTTATAATATACAATATTTCTCATGAAATAGAAAATCAACTTCAAAGAATGAGTTTACAACTTAAGTTCATTTCTCCTTTTAACATTTTAGCATTTGATAATCCCAAAAGATACAAGCGATATGCAACATTTTCGATTCAGTCCACGATCACGAGTAAATACAACCACTGCCCAAAATATATATATACAACCCACATAGTGCCTACAGAGCCTCTAAGAATACTAGGAGTTTACATAGATTTGCCAGCGACAAGGCCCCGGCTATACCTTCAAAGACACAACATATACAAAAGAAGATGATATAGACTACACACGGCCCCGAGAGGAAATGGGGATCACCAGAACTGCTGAAAGGATGAAGAGGAGGCACCACTATCAGTAGTCGGAACTACCTGCTATAGAACCACCTACATCCATGTAAAAGATGTAGCGCCCCCGGCAAAAGGGACGTTAGTACCATTGAATAATACTAGTATGTATGAACAAGCTTCATTCTAAGTAGAATCAAACAGTACACAAATAGAGGACAGTCAGGGAAACCAAACAAATACCACACAAAAATACATAAAATCACAAATGAAGGTTTCACAGTTACTCATTTCAATTTTTCATCTATTGTGGCGCGCAACCCGATCACACGGTACAGTCACATCTCACCCTTATTTCCTCTCCACCCTTATTACTTCGTGTTGCGGCACGCAACCCGATCCCACCGTACAATCACATTTCGCCTTATTACCTCTCCACCCTTATTATTTCGTGTTGCGGTGCGCAACCCGATCCCACCGTACAATCACATTTCACAGCAACAACCACCAACAATTAAATCACAAGGATCTTCATCATGAAGAACATAAGTTCATATAAACCAATAACTATGTGAAATCAAGGAACAATGAGCCTTACCAATCAATAACTCATATATGGTGTTTCCACAATCATTTAACTATCAGTCCATATTTACTTTCATCATTAGCTACATAGCCTTTAGCACTTTGATACGTTCAACAATGTGATTAATAGCAACATCAACCAACAATTCAATCACAAAGATTCTCATCATCAAGGATATTCATTCATAACAACCAAGTAACCATATGAAATCGAGGCCACAGAAATCTTTATCAAACAGTGAGTCATATACGGTATGCCATCAACATATAGCTCAAATAGCTTATCCACGTTTCCTTTCCATTATTTACTACACAACATTTAGAACTTATATACATTCAACAATTGGATTCATTATCATTTCTTTCGTTTGGTAGTACATCCTTGCATACCGATGTATTTAGCAGCTAAGAGCTTTGCACATGATAGAGTAAGCACAAGGAATCACCCTTTTCACAATCTCAAACAAAATGGTGGCATGGTACTCAAATAAGACAATCAGAGAATAGAATCTTACGTCTCAACACATTAGAACAATAAATTCACATATGCTCAAGCAAGAAACTCATACCAAATGCTCGGACACCAACAAGGTGACTCTATAAAGATTAAAGTTAGCCATACATTCCTCGATTTGGGATTTTTCCTTAATTTCAACCACAATCACCGGATCTTCTAGCATCATTCTAGTTCACAATGTGGCACAATTGAACTTAGAATTTAGGAATAATGATCATGTATTGAACTCACTTGAGCATTCTATCAAACACTAGGTGTTCTTTTAGTTTAAATGGCCTCTTTTTAGCGAAGGATTACTCTAACTCATTTCCTTTTACTAGATTATGACTAGTTGGTTACATGCATGCAAAATTCTTACCCCCCATCTTCATGAACTCACCTAACCATGTTTCATTTTAACAAAAATCTAGAAATTAAGGTTGATGGGGTAGAAACTTACCTCTTATGGTGAAGAAAATGGTGTTCTACTTGATTAGTTCCAAGCTTGAGTGATGAAGGAGGATCACTTTGATGAAGTTAGGACTTTCTCTCTCTAGAACCCACTCTTTCCTCTCTCTAACTTATCAGAAAATAAGCTTAAAATGATGAGTAATGGGTTTTATATGGGTCTAGGGTCGGGTTATAAAGATAGAAAAATGGATAGTCCAACATTTCGGACCTGGCTTTATCCAGGCTTTATCTACCTAAAGCCTGGTCTGGCCTGGCTTTACCCGGGCTTTATCTACCTAAAGCCTGGTCTGGCGTGGATTTACCCGGGCTTTATCTACCTAAAGCCTGGTCTGGCCTGGCATTACCCGAGCTTTATCTACCTAAAGTCTGGTCTAGCTGCGACGAAAATATTCAACTCCTCAGCGCATCGTTCAATCCAAAACTCCGAAAGTACAATAAAATACCTACCTTTACACCACAAAACCTTAAATTACATACTGAAGTTTTCCCGGGGCCCTACATTAGGACTCTTCTTGGACCCCACAATACTTATTTTATGATTTATACACTTATTTACCAAATACATTTCGTTTATATCATATTTATAGCACAAAAAATATTATAATTAGCCTACCTGGCACTTCGAAATCCTAAATTACTTAGCAAAATTTTTCGGGGCCTTACATTCTCCCCCGCTTAGGATCACTCGTCCCCGAATGAGGATCAAGGATTCACTAATTTTTGAATATACTATATGCCAACCCCTAAATTTAACCAACTCCTAATTTTTCAGAAAATCTTGCCTGAGTTTCCTTTGTAATTAGGTCTATCCACCTGCCAGAGAGCCCCCGAAACACACTTCAACGAATTCCACATAATTCAGTCACTTCAACAAATTCCTCATAATTTAGTTACTTCGACGAATTCCACATAATTAAGTTACTTAACCAAGTTTCACACAATTCAGGTACATTCAACGAATTTCCACATAATTCAGTTAATACAATAACACACAAATGTAGTGCAAATTAAGGATTCATAAGAGAATGGGGGATTAGGGGAGCGGGGTGGCTCTAAACAATATGACATGTAATGCAATTATTTAGAGATAATCAACTTCATAAACGACTACCTGACTTACTCAAACAAATGGCTTCTTTTTCATTTCATTCTCCGCTTCTCATGCGACTTCCTCGACTTACAAGCTTTTCCATAACACATTCATGGAAAAAATCCCAACCCCTAAACTTATTTAACAAGGATGATAGCTAGATACCTCGCACAAGATAACTATCCATTAACTTCACCTTCAATAATTTACACCAGGATGATACACAAAGGATCTCTAACTACCTTCTAAGACATAGACACATGGAAACACGAATACATGAGAAACATCATACTCCTAGTGCAACCTAATGGGAAATGCGCTTATGTACCCTATTATCAACTCACATAACATCTTCAGGAAAACTTTTGAGAATAACCTGTCCACCCTCCTAAATTCTAAATCTCTACGGGAAAACCCAAACTAAACTTATGATGACCTTCAACGATTACTCTGAGATGTGCTATCATAAATTGATCATAAAATTACCTATCGAACAGATGTGATAATAGGGTGATGCTTCCCCTTGGACACATTTAAACCTTCCATACCAATTAGATCTAATACAATGAGGAGCAACAAAGTTCAAGGTTGGGCCTGAATTACTTAGGAATACATTAAAGTGTTGAGTAGAGTATTTTATGAGGTTATATGCTAAGAGACACGAAGATTACTACTAACAATGTTGACGTCGTTAATCATTGTGACGACATTAATTATTAGACAAATGAAGCATAGGTAACTAGCACGCATTTCGAAGGTGGGAACCATGTATGTGATACTGAGATCTAAAAGAAGTAGGTCTTTCTAGACATAAGATACACGGGAGGCATGATCAAGAGGATGAAAACGCTAGCATCAGTTACCCTTGGGAGGCTACAAGTTATGCATAGGATAGTCACAATTGATCCTCTCCACACCTGCCTTGCCCGACGATAGTAAGCTCTACGGAGGAGCGGCCAAGTACGTCAAATCGGTTGTCTCCTTGAGTGTAGGGAAAATAAGTTTAGCTCAAAATGGTAAGATTCTCTCAACATGGATGTGATAGAGGCTTCAAAAGAATCACATGAAGTTGAATTACACTCCTAACATTAACTGACACAAGGGATCTATGCCATGTGCGCATGAGAGTGAAAAGGAAGTCAAACACCTATGAGATTATCATCATCCAAACAGCTTAACCCTTCCCGATGATTGACCCGATATGAGGTAACTAAAGATAC
This sequence comes from Nicotiana knightiana, assembly GCA_005239525.1. Taxonomy (NCBI): domain Eukaryota; kingdom Viridiplantae; phylum Streptophyta; class Magnoliopsida; order Solanales; family Solanaceae; genus Nicotiana; species Nicotiana knightiana. The sequence goes on along the minus strand of ML435026.1, from coordinate 32,023 downwards.
GACAACTTGACTTCTGAATTAGAATGCTTATGGTATGTGTAAAAACCTGGAAGCATTTAATCTCAACCTTCTACGAGTGAAACCATATAGCTAGGACATCTTAATATGGGGATGGAATCATGTATTAGTTAGAGGGGTTCTAGTGGTTAACTTGATGCTCCGGGGAGAAAGACAACTAAAACTCCCATCCAACTAGGGAGGTGGAATGCCAAGGATAGCAAAACTCCCCGCACATGACAATGATGTAATCAATGATTCTAGAAGCCGAGAGTGCAAAGACAACAGAAACCACTGAAATAATATAGAATAATCTTAGAAGGTTTGCAGATGTTCTTACTGAGTTCTGCATAGACCTTAACTCGAGGTGTACCCAGATGCTAATGAAAGACAGGAAAACATAAGAAGTAGGCATTGTGCTATGATATCCCCCAAAGGTACATTTAGTCTTGACGGAGAGCCTATTAAGGGTCGTTATGAGAAAGGAAGTGTTATAGTGACACATAAGAGGACACGTTCTCTCCTAGTTATCTAACAAGTGTTAGGAAACTAGCTCGATTAATTCACTAACAGAGGAACACAATTAACACATGTTGTGGAGGTGTAAAGAGAAAATTATTATTTGTTATGCATTTGTCATGTTTCTGCTATATTAGTTCCCAACAATAGTACAAGACCGTGTCACGGACAACCATAATACTAGGAACATCGTGAGTTACTTACTACGGGAGCTCCCAAGTGGACACGAAAGTTATACTAAGATGGTGACACAAGATCTTTCTATGACGGGAATATGAGGATCTCAATTTTCAAAGAGACCTTATTCACATGGTGACCATTTCGATTGACATGCGCTCATATGATAGGTGTTAAGGCATGCTCTTATTCTACTAGACAATGAGAAGGTTTCATGATAATATTCGTAAGAGTAGAGTGACTATTCAAACCATAGAAGCCATATACACCAGTGAGAAAAAGAGTGACTCGAGAAGGATTGCAATTCCGGGATGCTTTTCATGGAACTTGACACCACATAGGTAAACTTTTACGACGGTGCGTGTGTAGGCACAAGGGAACATATAATATCTATTTAACTGAGAAGGTTATGTGAGAAATCCATCAGGTGTAGTTCTTTGTTGAAACATTTAGGGAAGCAAGTGGGGAATATTACCCTATGATTATGACTCGATTCAAGAAGTTATTATAGGAGTAAATTTTCTCAAGAGGATGTAAGTAATACATCCCATTCAAAGGGAAATACAGAGAATGGCTCATAAGGTTGCCCTGACTCTGTCCCAAGTCCCATAGCAACATATGGATTAACATATGACAACGGAAATTTTATTTCTAGATGCCAAAGACACAATTATGATCTTCCTTCAACAATCGAAATTGGAGCTGGAAAAATAGGACAACAACCAGGGGAAGACCGGGTATATGGGAGGAATTAACAGGAAAAGGACTTGAGGGTTATAGGAGTAAACTCAAAAGCCTCACGGCTAGTGGAGTCAATATTAACATTAAAATCAGTTGGATTCGTAGCAAAATAGAGCAATTAACAGATAGAGACACTCAAACAAGTATCATGAAAATCAAAAGAGGAGCGAAAGTACTCATCTTTCTTACAATTAGAAGAAGGACAACCTTCAAGAATAAGATGAACAACAAGAATAAGTAGCATGATCCAGTTGCAAAATTAGAGGCTCGACAAACCCTAGCTTCGATGGAGATTTAGCAATGCCACCAAAAATAATTGAGAAGACCAAATCCCGAAAATAACTTGCAACCGAAAAGGGAGTACTCACCGCGCAAATGAAAATCTTGTCGATTCCAATCACTAGGAGAAAAGGGAAGTCTCAACAAAGTAGAATGATGGCACTACCAGACTAAAAAGAGTGATGAAACAAGGAAAGATTTCACTATGATACTATGTCAACATTCAAGCTGAAGCAGAAACTCGAAGAAAAATGGCCTAGGGGTTGAATAGAGAAGAATAAAGGGCCGAGCGAATATATCTTTTCATTTGTGCGAAATTATGCGAATTGTCCATCCATTCATTTGGTAAGAAGTTCTTCGGGTTTTGTCCCTTGTTGAGAGTTTAGAAAGGCATGTGGGAAGTAGTAATTCTATAGTTACGAATCCATTCAAGGATATGATTATAGAGCTAAGTGTCATAAGAGATTGCAAATAAGAGAATTTGTGGTGGAGTGGACTCACGAAATAGTGGATCTCGTTTCAAGAGTAGGTGCATGCAATATTTTGTGACTCAACATTTATTAAGACCATGCCTATGAAAATTCTTCAATATGGATGTGTATGTACAACAAGAGTACGTTGGTTATGTTAAGGAGTGACTTACTTGGTCACTTCAGGTTGATAGGGAAATAGCTTAACCGATGCCCCTCGACTCCACATCCCTAATGTACGTTGGTACCATACTGATATACTATAGGATTTGGTGGTGCAGTGACATCAATAGGGACAAGGGCACTCCCCTCTTAGCGATAGGGTCTACCAACCCCTCCACAACCTCAATACATTATCCTAACAAGCCCTTGGGAAATCCCTTCAGACTCAATGGTGGGATCAATCCCTCCTTGTGGCTTCAAACACATGGATTATGGTATCACGATTACTCATTTTGAGAGTAAGGTTTGGAGAGAAAACTAACTCCCTAACTTGAGCTCTATCCCACGATTGGAGTATCAAAGAAGGGTGAAATTCCTAAATGTCCATGTAGCCCCCTAATTATAGATATGGTCCACAACAGACCGATAAGAGGG
>ML435026.1:0-28916 GCA_005239525.1 Nicotiana knightiana | reverse complement strand
CGTTTCCTTTCCATTATTTACTACACATCATTTAGCACTTAGATACATTCAACAATTGGATTCGATTTCATTTCTTTCGTTTGGTAGTATATCCTTGCATACGATGTATTCAACAGTTAACGAGCTTTGCACATGATAGAGTAAGCACAAAGAATCACCCTTTTCACAATATCATATAGCATGGTGGCATGGCACTCAACTAGGACAATCAGAGAATAGAATCTTACGTCTCAACACATTAGAACAATCAATTCACATATGCTCAAGCAAGAAACTCATACCAAATGCTCGGACACCAACAAGGTGACTCTACAAAGATTAAAATTAGCTATACATACCTCGATTTGGGATTTTTTCTTAATTTCTACCACAATTACGGACCTTCTAGCACCTTCTATCTAGTTCACAATATGGGACAATTGAACTTAAAATTTAGGAATAATGATCATGTCTTGAACTCAGTTGAGCATTCTATCAAACACTAGGTGTTCTTTTAGATTGAACTCATTTCCTTTTACTAGATTATGACTAGTTGGTTACATGCATGAAAAATTCCTACCCTCATATTCATGAACTCACCTAACCATGTTTCATTTTAACAAATCTGGAAATTAAGGTTGATGGGGTAGATNCAAGGCCCCGACTATACCTTTAAAGACACAACATATACAAAAGAAGATGATATAGACTACACACAGCCCCGAGAGGAAATGTGGCTCACCAGATCTGCTGAAAGGATGAAGAGGAGGCATCACTATCGGCGGTCGGAACTACCTGCTATAGAACCACCTACATCCATGTAAAAGATGTAGCGACCCCGGCAAAAGGGACGTTATNCCTACTTGATTAGTTCCAAGCTTGAGTGATGAAGGAGGATCACTTTGATGAAGTTGGGACTTTCACTCTCTAGAACCCACTCTTTCCTCTCTCTAATTTATCAGAAAATAATCTTAAAATGATGAGGAATTGGTTTTATATGGGCCTGGGGTTGGGTTATAAAGATAGAAAAATGGATAGTCCAACATTTCGGACCTGGCTTTATCCAGGCTTTATCTACCTAAAGCCTGGTCTGGCTTGGCTTTACCCGGGCTTTATCTACCTAAAGCCTGGTCTGGCCTGGCTTTACCCGGGCATTATCTACGTAAAGTCTGGTCTAGCTGCGACGAAAAATTTTCAACTCCTCAACACATCGTTCAATCCCAAAACTCCGGAAGTACAATGTATTACCTACCTTGACACCAAAAAACCTTAAATTACATAGTGAAGTTTTCCCGGGGCCTTACATTAGGCCTCTCATTCGACCCCACAATACTTATTTTATGACTTATGCACTTATTTACCAAATCCAATTCGTTTATATCATATTTATAACACAAAAAAAAATTATAATTAGCCTACCTGGCACCTCAAAATCCTAAATTACTTAGCAAATATTTCCGGGGCCTTACACAAACCTTTCCAAATCCCAAACCAACCATTCTCGCAAGTCGTAAATAAACAAAAACAAATACGGGAATTCTTCTTTAGGGGTACGGGTTTCTAGAAAGCAAAACGACTGGTCGGGTCGTTACATTCTCCACCTCTTAAACAAACGTTCGTCCCCAAACGGGTCTAGAATCATACCTGGAGTGCTGAATAGATGTGGATATCGGCTCCGCATATTTTCCTCGGACTCCCAAGTCGCCTCCTCGACTGGTTGGCCCCTCCACTGGACCTTCACTGCGGAAACCTTTTTAGACCTCAACTGGCGATCCTGTCTATCAACAATGGCAATAGGATCTTCCTCATAGCCCAGGCTCTCATCTAACTGAATGGTAATGAAGTCTAACACATGAGATAGGTCGGCGTGGTACCTCCTGATAAGCTGGGAGGTAAAGTGAGCTCATAAGCAACCTCCCCAACTCGCCTCAACACCTCAAATGGGCCTATAAATCTGGGGCTCAACTTACCCTTCTTCCAGAATCTCATAATACCCTTCATCGGTGATACTTTCAAGAGAACNCAACCCACATAGTGTCTACGGAACCTCTAAGAGTACTAGGAGTTTACATATATTTGTTTTCGACAAGGCCCCGACTATACCTTTAAAGACACAACATATACAAAAGAAGATGATATAGACTACACACAGCCCCGAGAGGAAATGTGGCTCACCAGATCTGCTGAAAGGATGAAGAGGAGGCATCACTATCGGCGGTCGGAACTACCTGCTATAGAACCACCTACATCCATGTAAAAGATGTAGCGACCCCGGCAAAAGGGACGTTATTACCATTGAATAGTACTAGTATGTATGAACAAGCTTCATTCTAAGTAGAATCAAACAGTACACAAATAGAGGACAGTCAAGGAAACCAAACAAATACCACACAGAAATACAGAAAATCACAAATGAAGGTTTCATAGTTACTCATTTCAATTTTTCATCTGTTGCGGCGCGCAACCCGATCCCACCGTACAGTCACATCTCACCCTTATGGCCTCTCCACCCTTATTACTTCGTGTTGGAGCGTGCAATCCGGTCCTACTGTACAATCACATTTCACCCTTATTACCTCTTCACCCTTATTACCTAGTGTTGCGGCGCGCAACCCGATCCCACCATACAATACATTTCACAGCAACAACCGCCAACAATTAAATCACAAGGATCTTCATCATGAAGAACATAAGTTCATATCAACCTGTAACTATATGAAATCAAGGCACAATGATCCTTACCAATCAGTAATTCATATATGGTATTGCCACAAACATTTAACTCAATAAAATCAGTCCATATTTACTTTCATCATTTGCTACACAGCCTTTAGCACGTTGATACGTTCAACAATGTAATTAATAGCAACATCAACCAACAATTCAATCACAAAGATTCTCATCATCAAGGATATTCATTCATAACAGCCAAGTAACCATATGAAATCAAGGCCAAAGAAATCTTTATCAAACAGTGAGTCATATACGGTATGCTATCAACATATAGCTCAATTAGTTTATCCACGTTTCCTTTCCATTATTTACTACACATCATTTAGCACTTAGATACATTCAACAATTGGATTCGATTTCATTTCTTTCGTTTGGTAGTATATCCTTGCATACGATGTATTCAACAGTTAACGAGCTTTGCACATGATAGAGTAAGCACAAAGAATCACCCTTTTCACAATATCATATAGCATGGTGGCATGGCACTCAACTAGGACAATCAGAGAATAGAATCTTACGTCTCAACACATTAGAACAATCAATTCACATATGCTCAAGCAAGAAACTCATACCAAATGCTCGGACACCAACAAGGTGACTCTACAAAGATTAAAATTAGCTATACATACCTCGATTTGGGATTTTTTCTTAATTTCTACCACAATTACGGACCTTCTAGCACCTTCTATCTAGTTCACAATATGGGACAATTGAACTTAAAATTTAGGAATAATGATCATGTCTTGAACTCAGTTGAGCATTCTATCAAACACTAGGTGTTCTTTTAGATTGAACTCATTTCCTTTTACTAGATTATGACTAGTTGGTTACATGCATGAAAAATTCCTACCCTCATATTCATGAACTCACCTAACCATGTTTCATTTTAACAAATCTGGAAATTAAGGTTGATGGGGTAGATGCTTACCTCTTATGGTGAAGAAAATGGTGTCCTACTTGATTAGTTCCAAGCTTGAGTGATGAAGGAGGATCACTTTGATGAAGTTGGGACTTTCACTCTCTAGAACCCACTCTTTCCTCTCTCTAATTTATCAGAAAATAATCTTAAAATGATGAGGAATTGGTTTTATATGGGCCTGGGGTTGGGTTATAAAGATAGAAAAATGGATAGTCCAACATTTCGGACCTGGCTTTATCCAGGCTTTATCTACCTAAAGCCTGGTCTGGCTTGGCTTTACCCGGGCTTTATCTACCTAAAGCCTGGTCTGGCCTGGCTTTACCCGGGCATTATCTACGTAAAGTCTGGTCTAGCTGCGACGAAAAATTTTCAACTCCTCAACACATCGTTCAATCCCAAAACTCCGGAAGTACAATGTATTACCTACCTTGACACCAAAAAACCTTAAATTACATAGTGAAGTTTTCCCGGGGCCTTACATTAGGCCTCTCATTCGACCCCACAATACTTATTTTATGACTTATGCACTTATTTACCAAATCCAATTCGTTTATATCATATTTATAACACAAAAAAAAATTATAATTAGCCTACCTGGCACCTCAAAATCCTAAATTACTTAGCAAATATTTCCGGGGCCTTACACAAACCTTTCCAAATCCCAAACCAACCATTCTCGCAAGTCGTAAATAAACAAAAACAAATACGGGAATTCTTCTTTAGGGGTACGGGTTTCTAGAAAGCAAAACGACTGGTCGGGTCGTTACATTCTCCACCTCTTAAACAAACGTTCGTCCCCAAACGGGTCTAGAATCATACCTGGAGTGCTGAATAGATGTGGATATCGGCTCCGCATATTTTCCTCGGACTCCCAAGTCGCCTCCTCGACTGGTTGGCCCCTCCACTGGACCTTCACTGCGGAAACCTTTTTAGACCTCAACTGGCGATCCTGTCTATCAACAATGGCAATAGGATCTTCCTCATAGCCCAGGCTCTCATCTAACTGAATGGTAATGAAGTCTAACACATGAGATAGGTCGGCGTGGTACCTCCTGATAAGCTGGGAGGTAAAGTGAGCTCATAAGCAACCTCCCCAACTCGCCTCAACACCTCAAATGGGCCTATAAATCTGGGGCTCAACTTACCCTTCTTCCAGAATCTCATAATACCCTTCATCGGTGATACTTTCAAGAGAACCTTCTCGCGGACCATAAATGATACATCGCGCGCCTTCTGGTTCGTGTAACTCTTCTGTCTGGATTGTGCCATGCGAAGTATCTCCTGAATCAACTTTACCCTTTCCAAGGAATCCTTTACCAAATCAGTGACGTATAACTTAGCCTCGCCAGGCTCAAACAACCTGATGGGGGAACGACATCTCCGACCATATAAAGCCTCAAATGGAGCCATCTCAATGCTGGACTGATAACTGTCGTTGTAAGGAAAATCGGCCAAGGGAAAGAACTGATACCACTGCCCTCCAAAGTCAATCGCACATGTTATGAGCATGTCCTCCAATATCTGAACTGTCCGCTTTGGCTGCCCTACCGTTTGTGGATGAAATGTTGTGCTGAGATCTACACGGGTGCCCAACTCACTCTGTACGGCTCATTAGAAATGCGAAGTGAATTCGGGACCTCTATCTGATATGATGGACACATGCACACCAAGCAACCGAACTATCTCCCGAATGTAAATCTGGGCCAAACTCTCTGAAATATAAGTAATGGATACAGGTATGAAGTGTGCCGACTTGGTCAACCTGTAAACAATAACCCAGACCGCATCGAACTTCCGCAAAGTCCGTGGCAACCCAACTACAAAGTCCATAGGGATGCGCTCCCATTTCCAATCAGGTATAGTCATCTGTAGAAGTAGGCCTCCTAGCCTCTGGTGCTCGTATTTAACCTGCTGGCAATTTAGGCACCTAGATACATACTCCACTATGTCCTTCTTCATTTGCCTCCACCAATAATGCTACCTCAGGTCGCGATACATCTTCGTAGCACCTGGATTAATAGAATACCGTGAACAGTGTGCCTCTTCTAGAATCCTCTCCCTCAAGCCATCGACATTAGGAACACATAGGTGACCCTAAAGTTGCAGAACACCATCCTCGCCAATAGAAACCTCCCTGGCACCACTCTATACTACCGTCTCTCTAAGAACTGCCAATTGTAGATCATCAAATTACCGAGCCTTGATTTGTCCCAATAATGAAGACTGAGCAACAACACATGCAAGAACTTGGCTGGGCTCTGAAATGTCCAGCCTCACAAGTCTGTTAGCCAGGGACTGAATGTCCAAAGCTAGTGGCCTCTCCTCCACTGAAATGAATGCCAAGCTACCCATACTCTCTGCCTTCATGCTTAAGGCATCTGTGACCACATTCGCCTTGCCGGGATGATAAAGAATGGTTATGTCATAGTTCTTCAGCAAATCAATCCACCTACGCTACCTCAAATTAATATCCCTTTGCTTGAACAAGTGCTGTATACTGCGGTGGTCGGTATAAAACTCACAGGACACTCCATACAAGTAATGCCTCCAAATCTTAAGAGCATGAACAATCGCTGCCAACTCCAAATCATGCACGGGGTAGTTCTTCTCATGTATCTTCAGCTGACGTGAAGCATATGCAATAACTTGTTCCTCCTACATCAATACAAATCCCAAGTGGATGCGTGAGGCATTGCAATAAACTGTATGCATCCTCGAATGTGAAGGCAACACTAGAACCGGTGCTATGGTCAAAATTGTCTTGGGCTTCAGAAACTCGCCTCACAATCATTGGACTAACGGAAAGGAGCACCCTTCTGGGTCAATCTAGTCAAAGGTGCTGCAATGGACGAAAAACCCTGCACAAATCGGTGATAATAACCTGCTAACCCCAGGAAACTTCTGATCTCGGTCACTGAAATGGGGCGTGGCCAACTCTGAACCCCCTCAATTTTATTAGGATCCACCTTAATACCCTCTCCCGATACAACATGCTCCAAGAATGCCACTGAATCTAGCTACAACTCACACTTGGAGAACTTAGCATATAGCTTCTACTCTTGCAATGTCTGAAGCACTACTCTCAAATGCTGCTCGTGCTCCCCTAGGCTGTGTGAGTAGATCAAGATGTCATCAATGAAGACAATAACAAAAGAATCAATATAAATCCTGAACACCATGTTCATCAAATCCATAAACGTTGTTGGGGCATTAGTCAAGCCAAAAGACATCACCAGGAACTCATAATGACCATATCTAAGTACGGAAGGCAGTCTTCGGAACATCCGAGTCCCGAATCCTCAGCTGATGATACCTCGATCTCAAGTCAATCTTGGAAAACACCCAAGAACCCTGCAACTGGTCAAACAAATTATCGATTCGCGACAACGGGTACTTGTTCTTGATGGTAACTTTGTTCAACTGGCGGTAGTCAATACATATCCACATGATCCCATCCTTCTTCTTCACAAATAGCACTAGAGCACCCCCAAGGCTAAGGTCTGATAAATCCCTTAGCTAGCAACTCCCAAAGCTGTTCTTTCAATTCCTTTGGAGCCATACGGTATGGTGGAATAGATATAGGCTGGGTGGCTGGAGCTATGTCAATGCAAACATCAATATCATGATCTGGTGGTACGCCTGGAAGGTCTGAAGTAAGCACATCGACAAACTCCCGAACCACTGGTACTGAATCAATTATCAGAGACTCTGCGGTGGTGTCCCGCACATAAGCAAGATATGATAAACAACCCTTCTCGACCATGCATCGATCCTTCAGAAAAGAAACAGCCCGACTAGCTGCACTAACTGAGGAACCTCTCCACTCCAATCTCAGCAACTCAGGCATGGCTAAAGTAACAGTCTTGGCACGACAATATAGTATGCCATGATTGGTAGATAACAAATCCATGCACAGGATGACATCAAAATCAGTCATATCAAGTAACAAGAGGTTCACTCTGGTCTCAAACCCATAGAATGTGACCACACAAGACCGATAGATCCGGTCCACAACCATAGAATCGCCCATAGGAGTGGACACATAAACAGGAGTACCCAAGGACTCATGAGGAACATCCAGGAAACGAGCAAACATAGATGATACATATGAATAGGTAGACCCTGGATCAAATAATATTGAAGCCTCTGTACCGCAGTCAGAGATAATACTATGATAACTGCATCTGAGGCCAATGCATCTGGTCTGGCCAGAAAAGCATAGAATCTGGCAGGAGCGCTGGCTGGCTAGCCTCCACCCAACTGAAGAGAAGCTTACTACTCCCCCTGCCTAGCCTCCGCCTCTGCGACGACCCCTACCAACATGTCCTCCACCTCTGGGTGGCCGGACCACTGGTGCTGAAACCATAGGCTGATGACCCTACTGCACTACCTTGACCCGAAGCCTGAGGCAAAACCTCTTCATGTGACCTGGATCCCCATGCTCGTAACAACCTTTCGGCACCATAGACTACTTCCCTGGAGGCCGGAATAACCACCGGAGGAATCCTGAATGGCTGGGGGACGATATGAACTCTCTGGCATAGCACTGAAATAGGTGCTAGAAGAACACTGTTGACCAGAATACCCGCTGGAGGAGCCCTGAATAGCTAGTGGGAGATAAGAACTCTCCGGCATTGCACTAAAATAAGGCCTCGCTGGAGCACCTCTAGGAGGTGGTGGTGCTGAATATGGGGGCCTGCTGGGCTGGCCCCTACCAAACTGACCTCTGCCTCTAGCCGGAGCACCTCTAAAATCTCCAGAAAATCGAGCCCTCTTATCCTATTGTCCCTGCTCTGTACTCCTCAGACGGTAGCCCTCAATCCTTCGAGCGATCTCCACCACTAGCTAATAAAGAAACCCCATCTCCACCTCTCGGACCATGTTGGCCCTAATACCCGAGTGCAACCCTGATACAAACCTCCGCACTCTCTTTGCGTCAGTAGGAAGTATCATAAGTGCATGACGAGACAACTCATAAAATCTCGCCTCGTAGTCGGTCACTGTCATCTGGCCCTGCTCAAGCTGCTCAAACTGATACCGCAACTCTTCCCTCTCAGATGGTGGAATATACATGTCCAGGAATAGCTAGGTGAAATACTCCCATATGATGGGGGAGAATCTGCTGGCCTGCCAAGAACATAAGACTGCCACCATCTAGGGGCCTTGCCCTCTAGCTAGAAAGTAGTGAAATCAATCCCCTGAGACGCCAGTATCCTCATGTTGTGTAGTTCGTCCCTGCACCTATCGATAAAATCCTGAGCATCCTCATGACGTTCACCCCCGAAGACAGGAGAATGAAATCTAGTCCATCTATCTAACAACTTTTGCGGATCGTCGACCGCAGTTGGTCGGGGCTCAGGTGCCACTGCTACAACTGGCTGGGCCCCGCCCGCGGGTAGGGTAGCTGGGTCTGATAAACCGCAGCTGCATGTCCTGGGGCCTGGGCAGTAGGGGTCTGTGCTCCCCCTCCTGCCTGAGATGTGGTCAAGTCTGCTAGAAATAAACCCGACTGGGTCATAGTGTCCATGAACCGCATCATTCAGCCCATCACCTCCTTAAAGCTCGGTGCTGTCAAGAAATCCACCGAGGCAGGATCTGCTGCCGGCACCTTGCCCTGCTCCTCAATGATATGATCCTCTGCTGGATCCGCGGGTGGTGCAACTGGGGCAGCTCTTGGATGCCCTCGCCCCTAACTCGGGCCGGTGCCCTCCCCTGACCTCTGCCTCGGCCTCTAGAGAGAGGGGGAGGCCTCCCAGGTCTGGAACGTCGGCTGTACGCGTCCTTACCATCTGTGAGAGAATAAAAGAGTGAAATTTAGTATACCATCAATTGCACGATAGAAGATGACTGAAGAGAAATTTCCTAACACCCTATAGCTTCAAAAGATAAATACAGACGTCTCTGTACAGATCCGTAGAACTCTATTAGGTTTGCCCATTACTTGTGAGACCTACATGAACCTAGGTCGTGATGGATCCCAACACCGATGCTAGGCAAGCCAACGCAATTCATCTAGTGAGTTCCGTTTAATTTATAAAACCCATTTCTAACCAAACCTAAATTTCAATCACTGAGCATGTGAAAATAACAAATATCAAAGGCAAATTTAACTGAAATGATCAAAGAAGCCGGATTTACATAATTACATTCCCAAAAGAATAGTCTACAAATGTGTGTGCCAGGAAATAGTGTCAAAAGTATACCGGCATCTAGTAGAATGAACAAAAGAATACATCTACCCTACTGTCTGAACTAGAATAGACAGACTAAGAATAAAGGGAAAAGATTCCAACGTGCTACTGAACGGCATCAAGAGAAGTAGCTCATCGTGGAACCTCTGCCTCAGAAATCAAGAACGTGCTCCGGACTAGTAACCAGATGCACCTGCCTCAGAACCTGTACAATTAAGTACATAAGCGTAGCATGAGTACATAAATATTATGTACCCAGTAAATATCCAATCTAACCTCGAAGAAGTAGTGATGAGGGGTCAATTTAACACTTACAAAGGCCAAACAATATACTTAAGCATGTGAGTAAGCATGGATATCAAGGAAAAATAGCAGAAACTAACAGGAAATCACAAGCTTTTCTATAATTATAAAAATATGTAAATCCTTGTCATTTCAATTCACAATTTATATTTTAGGGCATTTTCACAATCCAAAAATCACGGGAAAGTGCCAAACAGATAGCATACGCATATATTGCCGAGGACGTACGACCCGATCCAACAAAATAATAAATGTGCACTGACGAAGGGTCGAACGACGCAAACCATATATGCATCTATTAACCTACCGAGGTGAACGGCCTGCTCCCATGAGAGTATTGGAAGGAATCACTCCGCTCGTAGAATATAATTGCAAACATAAACATAATATATTTCTCTTCTTCCTAAATTCCTTTTGAAATAATAATTTACTTGAAACTTTCAAATTCTTAGGATCTTGAAATAAATTCCACCCAATACAATTAGCGCATGAATTAAATAAACAGTATTCACAAACCATGGTGTGCACCTAAACAACTCGAACATACAAAGAATAGTCACCACATACGGACCCTCGTCACCTCGTGCGTACGTAGTCCCCCACAATTTATTCATATATCATATAAGTTCACCTATGGGGAGATTTCCCTCTTACAAGGTTAGAAATGAGACTTACCTTGTCCCAAGGCTTACTTTCAAACTCAAGAATGCGTCCACGCCCTCAAAGAATGTCACAAGCTCGGATGAGCAGAAAAGGATTCAGATGTTTAGAGTAAGCTGGTGTTGTCTTCCGCATCACCTAAGGTCGATGTCATGTGTAAGAGGCTTTTTGTACTGATTTATGGATCCTTGATTCGCTTTACAGCATTAGTATGGCCGGTGGTATGGATGTGCAGACCGGTTACCTGGTGCGGAAGGTCGTGGGAGCATGTCCCACGTGAAGATTGTATAAGTGTGACATGTTAGTCACTTTATTGATTGAAGATTAAAGCCAAGTATAGAGTTGTGTTACTATCGCTAATGTTAGATTTTATGCCTAGAAGGCGCTCTATTCAGTGTTTGTGAACTGTGGGAGTTTGTTCTAGATTTGACGGATGTTCTTAGGTGTCATGGGAAAAAGGGGTTATTGTGGATCCTTGAAAGGTTATTAGCCCAGTGCTGTATGATCAAAATCGTCTTGAGGTCCATTGATGGGTCCAAATGTGGATGTGTACTCTATACCATTATGGGTGTATCCATTCAGCATAACACTCTGTATGGAGAAGTATTTGAATGTTGGATGTTATTTCATCGTCGACTACTTCATGTAATGATATATTATGTCGTGTGGGTTGTGAGGCGGTTTGATTATTCGCACTCATTTTGATATTCAGTGTAGTTTGTGTGGTTATATGAGCAGGATGGCTCTCGAGATGCATATTATATGCCGTGCTCGAGTTTTGTAGCGTATGGAACTGTCTATCTCCCCAGGGATGGTATTATGCACTTGGTGTGCTTGTGGTCGACATTCAGGTATTTCGCAGGAATGAGCATTCTAGCTCAGTAAGTATTTCCTTATAGATAATTATGTGTGGATCGGGTGGCACGTCGTCACGGGTATGTTGTGTAGATCGGGTGGCACGCCGCCACGGATATCATGATTGGATCGGGTTGCACGTTTCACGAGTGTGATGTTGAGTACAATTCCCCATGTTAAGTATCTCGGGTCTATTATCCAAGGTAACGGGGAGATTGACGAAGATGTCGCACATCGCATCGGAGTGGGATGGATGAAGTGGTAGCTCCCTTCTGGTTTTTTATGTGATATGAATGTGCCGCTAAGACTTAAGGGCAAGTTTTGTAGTGCGGTGGTTCGGTCGACTATGTTGTATGGGCCTGAGTGTTGGCCATTAAAGAACTCCCACGTGCAGAAGATGAAAGTAGCAGAAATGAGGATATTGAGATGGATGTGTGGGTGTATTAGGAGAAATAAGATAAATAATGAAGTTATCCGAGACAGAGTGAGAGTATCCTCCGTGGAGGAAAAGATGCAGGAGTCGAGGCTGAGATGGTTCGGACATGTTAAGAGAAGAAGCATTGATGCCCCTGTTAAGAAGTGTGAGATGTTGGCCATGGAGAGTTTGAGATGAGGTCGAGGTAGGCCTAAGAAGTACTGGGGAGAGGTGATTAGACAGGATATGGCGTTGCTTCAACTTATTGAGGACATGACCCTTGATAAGAGGGTGTGGAGGTCGAGGATTAAGGTAGAATGTTAGTGGGTAGTTCTTAGTTGCTCTCCGATAGTCTTAGTAGCACGAATGTCCCTTCATATTCTTAGATTTTTATTACGTTATTGGTTTTGTTCGCCTCAGGTATTTTATTACAGCCTCTCTACTTGTTAGGTAGGGGTAAGGTGTGCGTACAGACTACCCTCCCCAGACCCCACCCGGTGGGAACATACTGGGTTTGTTGTTGTTGTTGTTGTTGTATCCCTGTGTGTTTTGTTTCTCATTTTCTGGGGAAGGTTCATAACATCTTTTTGTTCATTTAGTTAGTTACGTAGGTTGAGTAATTCGTTCCAGTGTTCGTTTTCCTTTTATATCACATTCGATTTGTAGCTTGTTAGCACATTGTAGCATCATATGAGTCTTTTGCAGTGTCTGAGGTGGCTTATTGCCTGAGCATCTTGTACTGAGTGAGACGAGATTATTGGACCTAGGATCAGTGCGATCAGATTTATTTAAGTCATCTTAAAGAGTAAATATTGTTATTCAGTCCTGAATGAGGTAATAGCTCTTGTCGTGAGGAGAGACTCCATGAATTGTGATTTGTAGGTAATTATGGGTTTCTACACATCTCTTCTATTGTGGCAGTATTACAAGAGTCGGAACAAGACTTATATGTATCATGAAGTGTGTTGTGAGCATCAGAATCGTGAGATGTCGGCTATTGTTATCAGAGGATGTTATTGTGGTCATGTTAATTATGCGGTGCATGGTGTGGATTCAGAAAAGGTATGCAATCATGTATTAGTGGAACGTGTAGTGATACGGTGTTCGGATGATGGAAACAGGCATGACAGAGAATTCTGGCTATTGATTCCGGATGGAATTGGAATCTAAGTCTAATTTGACTAAATAAAAGGGAGAATCTTCAAATTTGCTCGAGCTAATGTTCTCAACTCGGTTGTGATAGAACAAGTAGGTGCACGAGGTGTTAAAACATAATTTCAGACAACTCCAGAGCAGTCCTTAGCACATTCGAGGACGAACATATGTTTAAGTGGGAGAGAATGTAACGACTCAACCGGTCGTTTTGAGCCCTGTCATTCGAAAAATTGAGGCCATAAGTAGCTTCACTTCAGGTATTATGACTTGTACGTGTGGTCGGAATTGAATTTCGGGAAGTTCAGATTTGATTTGGAGAGACAATTCTCATTTCGGAAGCTTTAAGTTGGGAAAATTGACTAAGATTGGATTTTTGGGTAAACAAACTCGGAATTAGGATTTTAATGTTCCAATAGGTTCATATAATGATTTTTGACTTGGGCGTATGTCCGGATTGAGTTTTGGATGACCCGGAGCGTTTCAACGCCTATTGTGGAAAGTTGGCATTTTGGAAGAATTTCATAAATTTTGGTTGAAGTGCATTTCAATATTATCAATGTCCATTTGGGATTACGGTAATAGCTCCATATGGTGATTCTGGTATGGGGAGGGCATTCGAATGTGGATTCAGAGGTCTGTAGGTCATTTGGTGAAAGTTAGGAATCAGAAGGTTTTGAGAAGTTTGACCGAGAGTGGAATTTTTGATATCGGGTTCGGATTATGATTCCGGAAGTTTGAGTAGGTCCGTAATGTCGAATATCACTTGTGTGCAAAATTTGAGGTCAATCAGACGTGATTTGATCGGTTTCAACATCGAATGTAGAAGTTTGAAGTTCTAAAGTTCATTAAGCTTGGAATGGGGTGTGATTCATGAGTTTGACGTTGTTTGACCTTATTTTAGACCTCGAGAAAGTTCGTGTTGTATTTTTAGACTTTTTTGGATGTTTGGTTTGGAGCCCCGGGTGGCTCGGGTAAGTTTCGGAGTAGCTTCGGAGTGTTTTATTAAGAATTTGGAGTGTTGAATTTGGTATAATCGCAATTGCGATGTTTTGGTCTCAAATGTGACTACCGTAGTTGCGAGGAAGTCCTCACATTTGCTAACCTGGGCTGCTGGGGAATGGTTCGCATTTGCCACAATATGGTCGCTTTTGAGAAGCATGAAGAGTTCGCATTTGCGAACTCTGTATCGCATTTGAGATGAAGGCCTGGTCTGTCAAGGGTCGCATTTGCGATGCTTTGTCCACATTTGTGAAGGTTGCATTTGTGAACCCCCTGTCAGAAATGCGGCATCTGCGACTGGAGCCGAGGGATTTTTATTCCGAGGCTTAGCTCATTTCCCACTTGAACTTGAGCGATTTTTGAGAGCATCTCTAGAGGGGTTCCATCAACATCAAGAGGTAAGTAATTTATACTAGTTGTGAGTTAAATACAAGGTTTATATATGCAGTTAGACATGAATGTTATTAGAAATTTGGAATTTTGAAGAAAAATTTAGAAATTGGTATTTTTGGATTTTGACCACGAATTTTGGCATGGAATTGGGAATAAATTATATATTTGAGTTCATGGGGTTATGGGTAATGTTTATCTTCGAAAATTTATGGAATCCCGGCATGTGGGGCCGAGGGTGATTTTTATCGACATTTTGAGCGGAGTTGGGAATTGTTATAAATTGAATTATAATGAGTATTAGAGTATATATTTACGGGTTTTCACATTTATTGACTAGTTTCAGTTGTTGGAAGGGCTTGTGAGCCGGTTATGGAATTTCGGAGTGAGGTAAGTCTCCTTTCTAATCGTGTAAGAGGGAATTAACCCCATAGGTGAATTGATTTAATGCGTGCTCCTGTTTGTGGGGTCTACATACGCACAAGGAGACGAAAGTTCATGCATAGCTACTATAATGCTTAATATCCTGGTAGTCTAGGACCCAAATCATGTTATACTTGGGATGTTTGCAACGTACTTGTTAATTTAATTGTTTTAAACATATTGAAACTTGGTAAAGGAATTGAAAAAAGGTTAAACATTATTTACTTGATCTTAATGAGAATTGGCATTTCTTTGAATAATTGTTCCTTAATAAATCTTGAATTGGTTGTTTTAAATGTATTTTTTTATCTTTTGTGGAGCGGGCCGAACTCCTCGGTAGCAGATAGATGCATCTATGGTTCGTGTTGTTCGACCCTAGCCAGTGCATATTTTAAATATTTATATTTGATTAGGTCATACAACCTCAGCATGATTTGCGTATTATCGAATTGGTCGCTTTGGAATTTATTTGATATTGCTTCATTTTGCCTGAGATACAAAATGATAAATGATGAAAAATAAATTTGGAAACTTCTTATTAACAAAAGAATTGTTCACTTAGTTCATGATATTGAGCTTATAGTCGTTTTATGTAATCCATGCTTAATTATATCATCGGTATTTTATTTAAAGCCCATAGTAAGTGTCGGAGTAGGCCCTTCGTCACTACTTCTTCGAGGTTAGATTGAATACTTACTAGGTACGCGTTGATTTACGTACTCATACTACACTTGATGTACATTTTTGGTGCTGGTACAAATATGGCTAGTGGCCTTGTGAGAGCAAAGGCCTGGTTAATGCGGGGACTTAGGTGAGTTCTATTCTATATTAGGACCCGCAGCTAGCAGAGTCTCCTTCAGTGTTATTTATATTTTTCCTGTCTAATTTTGTATTCCGGATAGATGTTGTATTTTATTTTATCTTCCTAATTGATGCTCATGCACTTGTGTCACCGGGTTCTGGGGGTACTTATGAGATGTTCAATAGTGTATTTGGGGAAAATATCTTCATTCACTCTGCATTTTTATTTCTTATTATTTAATTGAAGGTAAAATTATGATTTCAAAATACTGAAATGAATAATCAAGTTAATTATTTATTGTTGACTTGTATGATAGTGGTATTAGGTGACATCACGATCTTTAATGAATTTTGGGTAGTGACATGACAATTGTACTATGTTATCTACCTATCGTCTGATTTCATTTGTAGGGGTCATCGCTTTACTAGTCGTCCTAACATTTCAATCCAATCTGATCATGACTTTAGGACATTCTTCCTGAGGTTCCTTTATTTCATTGTATCTTTATGTTAACACCAAAATCTTCTTGACAATACTCCTTCAACTTTATCACCTCATCTTTCATAGGACGAATACTTACACTAACTATCAAAAAAATAATTCACAGCCTTTTTTTGAGCTATTTTTCACTATCTCCTCCTTACTTCAAGATCGATTTACCCCTCATGTTTTGCACCACAGACAACTAGAGTTATTACAAATGAATTGAGCCTTGAGCTCTGTCATTGTGTCGTGAATGCCAATCGCTCTCGAAATAAATAAAGAAAAGAGTAATGGTCTTACTTTAAGCTCTAATGCACGATATAAGAAACAAAGATAAGAATTTTACCCAACATGTCTTATAGCGCCCCATGTATTTGATATGGCTACACATTCATACGTGATATTCTACAGAACACATCTCATAAATTCTTGAGACCTTAAACGTAATTGCTCTGCTACCAACTTGTCACGCTCCGAAATTGGAGTACAAGACTTTCATGGACTAATAGGTACAATAAGAATGCATAAACATAACTTAACGAATGAACTAATTAAAGCTAAAGTCTCAAGAGTGAACTGATACATGAAATCTGGGTTAATTCCGACAATTGAATATAGCTGAGTTTCTTTATTATGAAAATTCTATCTAACAAACAATGGAATTTGCGAGTTTGAGGATTACTGGTTCAATCCCTAGACGTGATGACTTTTACACTCTAGGAAGTTAATTACTTCTCTCAAACACATAAACTTGGTGGTACCTGCAAGTGTGAGGATAGTTGTTCAATTCCCCGTCCCTGGTGGCTCTTACACTCGAGAGGTTAACTGGTAATAGCATAACAACAATCAAACCAAACAACAAATTCAATTACTTTTGATATTCTGAGCTATCTAAGTTTAGCAAGACATCTAATTTTTGTAAGATAATTCGTATCACGTATTGATAATGTATTCATAACATTTTAATCAATCAAGGGAATATTTGAAAACATGTTCACTTGAGAGTATTCAAATATTCTTATTAGGCAAGTCTTGTTAGGTCCTTAACTTAAGGAAATTGTGAAGTCAAGTTATCTGAATCAACTATCAAGAACCTATATCAACGGACTCGCATATTTACTTCCATCAAAAATCTATAATAAACGGCTAAACTTGTTAGCTCAACTAGAATCTCAACCTATTCCTCCTAATTTTGGGTCTTGGTCATAAATGGCTTCACATTGATCCTACCCCTAAACTTTATTATTCTTACAATCTACACATCATAATACGTTATAAAGTCTCGTACTTTAATGGTGAGGATCAAAGAATAACGTTATTCTCAAAATTCTAGGTCTTGTGTTCTTAAATGGTCCTTTGAATTCTTCCTGAAATTTAGAATTTAAAAATTCTAGGTGTTAAATGATATTAACCTAGAAGTTCTAACTTGAATTCATGGTATGAGATCTTACCTTGGATGAATTGGGGAAGCATAGGTCGTTCCTACTCTCAAAAACCTCTCAAAAGTGATGTAAAAATAAGTAGAGTTTTCTATTCTTGAAGTGGTTTGATGTTTTATACTTCGATAGCACACAAGAAGGGGGATAATTTGTGTGGTGCCTAATTTTTCGCGTGCACAAATTATTGAAGGAACTGGTTCTTCTATATGTTCCTTACACTAATGTTGCAGAATAATAAATGCGGAAAATAAAGATCGCAAGTATTTTTACGTGAAAAACACCAGGTTCAAAAGATGAAAAAATTACGACCTACTATCCAGTAGAATTTTTTCCAACACTTCACTAAATCACTGAGCCAAACAACATATTTACAAAACTCTTTGTAAACCTAAGGATTGCCTCTAACCCTTTGTGGCAACCAACCTCTAATTGTTGCGACAACTTCAAGTTAACTCTAACTTGAATACAACACTCAGAGTACCTAGTACAATTGCTTATAGATAAAGTTGAGGTACAACTCAATAGTCCTACTACAATGAAACTAGAATAAAAAGCAGACACTTGGAACTGGTTCTTCTATCTGGTTCATGTAGCTTCAGGTTTGCACACTTGTATCACACACGAATTGCTTGCAAAATGCCTTTTGATTTTTCTCTCAACTCACGTTTAACTTCAGCGTTTGTGCATACCTGTAAAATGAGAACATCCTAAAATACATAGAGTTACTATAATAGGAAATAACTAAAGTTCTAATTATATACTCTTCCTTGGTGGAAGAGTTCTAGTTATCTTCAACTTCTAACTCTTCCCTTATCTAGGATAGAGTTATCTTCGAGTAAGGAGTCATTATCTTTATCACTTATGAACATTTTTGTTCAGGAGATATCAAATATAACCACTTAAGTTTATCTCCTTCACTTACATGTCTTGTGCTCGAATCTGCCCGTGTTTGTGTACATTGTGTATGGACCTGGGTCATGCTTGAGTTCCTTTGTCAATCATCAAAACAAACTTCACTTGGGCCAACAAATTCTCCCTTTTTGATAATGGAAAACTCAGTTCTTTTCATAAGCATAGGAACTGTTTCACTAAGCTCAACATCGAGACAATGTGAGAACACTTTCCAATTTAAAGTAACAAATCATCAAGGACCAAGTTCATTTGGTTATAAACATCACAGTCAAAAGTAAAGAGCGCAACATGTTTCCCCTTTCTGGCTTCATTAAGAAGTTGCATAATTATGTTAGATAACTAGATATTAATAGATATCACTCATGACCACTGGGGCTACTTCAAATGCAATCATGGAGTCAAGCATCATTTATTAATATAATGATAGCAACCATCTAAGAAGCATCAAAAAACACTTAGAGCACAAAAACAGTTGATTATCATTGATACTTATTGTCCACAAAGCATAAAGAAAAATAAATATACTGGATCATAAGCAAAAAGAACAAAACAAATCCCATCCGGTCACTGGTTTGTCTAACAAGGCTAGGAAGGTCTTAAGGCTGGGAAGGACTAGGTTTTTGGTTCTTGGCTTGAAGCAGTTTCAACATATCATGAAGAATGCCTTCATTCTTATCTTTCTCCTTTTCAAGCTCAGCCCTGAGATCATCTCTCTCAGTTTCTACTTCTGCCAATCGCTTAGCCTTTCAATTTCATCCTTAGCCTCACTCTCTTGCACCAAGACTTCCACGTTGCTATTCACGTGTACCTTTTTGGGTGAACCAGGTTCTTTGGAAGTGGTGTGGACTTCATAGTCACATGCAGTCAAAGTGCTTTCCCTAAAGTGATCCTTGCTTGTACCAGCATCCCATTTCTTGAAGGGTACCTTGAAGTGAGCAAGTACAGCTGTGAAAATGAAACTATAGGGTATGACAAGAGTTTTGGTTACAATTAGTACCCTATCAAGAAGCTAGATGATAAACTTAGGCTAATTGATTTGCCTCCACTGTCCAGACATTCCATAAGGATGGGTCCATGAAGGTGGCACTGGGCCTTTTTTCCTGCATGGGAAACACAACTTTGTTGACAAATTCAAACAGCACTTTGTGGGGTGCCTTCATCTAGTTTTTGTATACATCCTTGGCCTCTAGCTCTAACTCATTGTCAGCAAACTTTCTTTTAATGGCAAGGGAGGTAGGAAGGTTCTTTGGACTTGACCATTTGAGCTTCTTGTAATCATTGTGTCCATCAACAAGTACACCTAGAACCTCTCCCGATTCCTTGTCATCGAAGCTCATTGTCACCCCCTTCACCACACTGGTGACTGCCATTTTTTATCCCACAATTTTCCATGAACTCCACAATCTTAGTTCTGGCAAGCTTTCCATCCATCTGAAGGACCATATCCTTCCAAACTTGCATTTGTAGTTTTTCCAGTAGCATCACCATGCCTTCCTCCTCCGAGCCCCTGAGGAGTCTACCCTTCAAGATAGTTATATTCCCAAACATAGCCATCTTGTCATGTTCTTGATCAGTTTCTTCTTCATCTTCACTTTCTTCTTCCTCCACTACTTTCACTTTCCTAGATTTCATGGAAGACCTAGTTCTATTATCCAAGGTAGAAGGATCTGTAGACTTTGTCTTTGAATGAGACTTCTTTTTGGAAGTCATGATTTTCTTTGCCTTTGGAGTCACAACCTCCACCTCTTCTTCCTCCTCTTCATCATGAAGGACCAAGTCCATCTCCTAAATTTCAACTGCCTCAACAAGCTTAACCACTTTCTTTATTCCTTTTGCATCAGCTTTTCTTTTACTCTCTTCTGGGGCTTTTTCCAGTTCAGCCCCGCTCTGATTCTTCTGACTCCTTGTAGCTCTCCCTCTTGTAGGAGGAGTCACTACAGGGATAGAAGAGGTCGCCTTTATCTTCTTGTTTTCCCTAGCATTATCAGGAATTAACTCCTGAACTCTTATATCTTTTTGGATTGTAACTGTTAGACACCTTTTTCAATAGGTCTTCGAGGGGTTCCTGCACAGATGGAACAGGTTCTTGAACATTCTTCCTCAACCTAACCAACCCGCAACATCTTCTCCAGACCCACTATCCCTTTTTTCTCTTAAACTTTTTTCCTCTCCAGAAGATTTCTCACTCTACACTACCATAGCTCCTATTTCTTTGGTCAAACCAACAAGAGTGGGTGAAGATTCAGACACTCCTTTAATCATTATCCTCACATCTCCTTGAGCACCATCCCTCTCTTTTTATTTTTTATTTTTATTTTTACCACCCACTTTCTCAAACTCATTTGTTTCAACCCCAACCATAGTTCCTACCAAAATAAACATATTTTCCAGATTTTCAGCAACCTCAAAGATTGTCTCAGATGTAATTTTTGGACAGGATATTACCTGTTCTGTTTCATATGAAATAGTTTCTTCCCCTTCAATTGCATACTTGAAGGAATCTTTAGATTTTTGGGGTTCATCTTCCTGACTTGCCTTCAGTTGCTCATTGTTTTTCTTGATTTGTTCTCATCCAGTGACTACTTTGCGAGCAAGCATCTTGAATCTTCCTTTCTTAGAGATAGGTGTGGTTGAGGGTATGGTTGAAGGAGTGGGTGTGAATTCTTTGGGTGGTGATGAGGGATTTTCATAGATGTTATCCATTAGTGGTTAGAGGATGAGAGAAGATGAGTATGTGTGTGTTTAGAAGATGGGAGAAGATAGAGAGAATTGTTTGGCGACTGAAAATTTAGAAGTGAAGAAACAGCTAAGGCAAAATCAATATAAAGAGGGATAATTTAATTGGGTAACATCAACTTTTTCAGAAGCTCATAAGCTTAATCAAACTAGGAGTCAATTTGAAAAGACATTGAGGACTCTTCCTAAAATCTAGGCACTTATTGCGTTTTGAGAATCTCTTTGGGTGAAGCTGGTTCATTTTGTAATGGATAAGCTCAAAGAGGTTAGGATTAAATGGGAATCTCCTTTTGATCATAATCCAAGTATAATTATTTCAAAATATGCAGAGTGGAGAGTACGTACCATGTAATCTTGATGAACCAACTTCTTCACTGAGAAATCTCTTGTGTAAGTCTGAATTTTCCAAGAAAATAAAGATAATATCATTAGAGATTAATGAGACATTTTAGCACATGGCACAAGAGTATACTGGTGAAAGTATGAGACTGAGAAAAATCTAACTTAATTATGTACAAAATTTATAGATTTCCTAACCAGTTTTTGAGTTAGAACTAGTTCCTTTTAGGTGATCTTAATCATCCCTAATTCTAACATGTTCCTTTTAAAGTGATTGCTACTTAGAGCTTTTGTGAAGATGGCAGCTATTTGCTTGTCACTAGCACAAAATTCCACAGTGATCAAACCCTTTTCATAGTTGTCCCTCAAAAAGTGATGGCTAATATCTATATGCTTAATTTTTTTGTGATGAACCCGATTCTTGGTCATACTAATTACACTAGTGTTATCACAAAAGATGGGGATACAACCTACATCAATTTCAAAGTTCATTAATTATTGTTTGATCCACAGCAATTGAGCACAACATGAGGCAGTGACAACATACTCAGCTTCAGTAGTAGACAAGGCCACATAATTTTTCTTTTTGGTGGCCCAAGACACAAGACATGAGCTAAGAAAGTGTGTCATACCTGAGATGCTCTTTCTATCCATAAGAAAACCTGCATAAGCAGCATCAACATATCCCATTAAGTTGAAATTACTACCTTTTGGATGTCATAAACAGAGGTCAATGGTGCCTTTTAGGTATCTCAAGATCCTCTTGACAACAGTCAAGTGAGATTCCTTTAGATTTTCCTGAAATCTAGCACAGTGGCCTATACTGGAAACAAATTAAGGTCTACTAGCAGTGAGATATAACAAAGAGTTGATCATTCCCTTATACAACTTCTGATCAACAGATGAACCAGGTTCATCTATATCCAATTTTGTGGTTGTTGCTATAAGTGTGTCAATTTCTTTGGAATCTTCCATTTAAAACCTTTTAAGCAACTCTTTCACATACTTTTGCCGATGGATCATAGTTACAGTTGAATTTTGTTCAATTTGTAAGCTTCAAAAGAAATTAAGCTCACCCATAATGCTCATTTCAAATTCACTCCCCATTAGTTTAGCAAATTCTTTACTTAAGTTATCAGTAGTTTCTTCAAAGATTATATCATCAACATATATCTGAACTACCAAGAGATCTTTACCTTTTTTCTTTCAAGAACAAGGTATTGTCAATTTTACCTCTCTTGTATCCATGCTCAAGCAAGAATTTTGACAATTTTCTATACCATGCTCGTGGAGCCTGCTTGAGCCCAAAAAGTGCCTTGTCAAAGCTTGTACACATGATCAGGACATTCCTTGCTTTCAAAGCCCGGAGGTTTCTTGAAAACATTTCTTCCTTTAGATAGCCATTGAGGAAGGCACTCTTGACATCCATCTGATAGAGAGTGAATTCCATGTAAGCATCAAAGGCTATAAGAAGTATAATTGCTTCCAATCTTGCAACTGGAGCAAAAGACCCTTCATAGTTTATGCCCTCCTCTTGACTATCCTTGAACCACCAATCTTGCCTTGTTCCTAGTAACTATTCCATCTTCATCAAGTTTATTTCTGAAGATCCAATTTGTGCCAATTACTTATTTGTTCTTGGGTCTTGGTACCAGAGCCAAACTTGACTTCTTTCAAATTGGTTGAGTTTATCCTGCATTGCATTCACCAATTCTGCATCCTGCAAAACTTCAGCAACATTTTTAGGTTCAATAAGAGATAAGAAAGCATCAAAAGCACAAAGATTCTTCAAAGAAGATGTGGTTTTGATTCCAGAGGTTGGATCAATGATTATGTTCTCAATGTGATGAGAACTTTGATACTTGTAAGGTTTCACAACCAGCTGGTTTCCCCTAGATGTTCCTTCAATGTTTTGTTGTTGAGGAACAGGTTCATAGACATGTACCCTCGAGGTTTGAGAATTAGTTCCTCTTTCAGTTCCCCATGTTATGTTCCCTGGGTGGAAGGACTTGTTCCATCACATGTTTCTTCCTCTGATGCAGCTTCAGTATGGATTGTTGTTTTATTTGAGTTTCTTACCAGCCCAATCGCTTCATTATCATGTTCCTGCCTCTGAGAAAGAATGTTAGTTTTGTCAAAAACCACATGTACACTTTCTTCTACACACATAGTTCTTTTGTTATAAATCTTATATGCTTTATGTAAAGAATATCCCAAGAATACTCCCTATTATGATGTATGGAGATCTATTCATGCACCTATTTATGATGTAGCATGCAATGTTCACAGCTTCTGCCCAGAAGCTATAAGGTAGCTTACTAGAAAGAAGCACAGTCCTAGCCATTTATTCCAATGTCATATTATTTCTTTCAAATACTCCATTTTGTTGTGGATTCCTAGGAGCAGAAAAATTATGATCTATGCCATGCTCATCACAGAATTCAGCAAATTTAGCATTCTCAAATTCAGTACCATGATTAGACCTAATTGATGCAAGTTAATTACCTAGTTGTTTCTGAATTTTTCTAATAAAAGAAGTGAACATGTCAAATGATTCATCTTTATATGTTAAAAAAATATCCAAGTAAAGCTAGAGTAATCATCAACCTTTACCATGACATATCTTTTACCATCTCTGCTCAATGTTCTCATTGGTCCACGAAGATCCATATGGACCAGTTCCATCGTCCTGGTAGTGCTTACCATTTTCTTGATTTTAAGAGAGGATCATCCTTGCTTCCCCTTTGCACATGCCTCACAAACTTTATCTTCCTTGAACTTAATGTTAGGCATCCCTATCACCAAGTCCTTGGAGACTAGTTTGTGGCTTAGACTGGCATGTCCAAGTCTTTTGTGCCAAAGGAGAGGATCATTATCCAACACACTTAAGCAAGTGAGTTCATTATCTGAAAGTGTGTACATATCCACAATATATATGTTGTTCACTTTTTTTTCCTTCAAAACTATCTTGTCAGTGGTAAAATTAATCACAAAGCATTTTGTAGAGGTGAAAGCTACCATATTGCCTCTATCACACAATTGTGATACACTTATCAGAATGTGCTTCAGTCTATGTATCAAGTAAACATTCTCAATAGAGTGGAAATCAGTCTTACCTACCTTTCCAACCCTACTGATCTCACCTTTCTTCCCATTTCCAAATGACACATTACCTCCTTTAAGATCCTCAAGTGAAAGGAACTAGTTCTTGCTTCCTATCATATGCTTTGAGCAGCCACTATCCATGTACCATATTTGGCTGCTCCCCTTCACTTGGACCTGTAAAAGTAAATCAGGGGTTAGTCTTAGGAACCCAAACTAGTTTGGGTTCCTTTCTATAGGAAAAGGGATGAATCAAATTCTAGTTAGCCCAACTTGGCAGCCTATTCTTCCCTTGAACAAACTCTTTGTTCTTTTGACTTCCCTTCTCTTTTGTAGTGCATTCACTTTTAAATGACTAGTTTTACCAAAGTGTGTGAAAATCTTGTTCTCAGGAAGTGTGAGGTACTTGCTTTTGGGATCCTACTTAGGTGCATGGTTCCCAAAGCCAATTCCTCTTCTGTTGCTACTATGGTGTTCTTGTAGCCATGAAAGTGCATCGGAGGACCTGTTCCTTTTTTTTATTTACATCCTCAGATTCATCAATTAGCTCTAGTAGCATCTTAGATAACCTTTCTTTAGACAAAAGTTTAATTTTGTCTTTAAAATGAAGGCTACTTACCTCAGTTTCTTCATTAAATTTTCCAATTGTCGTAAGTGCTCGTTCATCATCATCATCATCTGAGCTTTCTCCCCAAGCAGCGACCATAGCCTTGATTGATCCCTTGTTGGTGCTTTTCTTGGGTCGAAAATGTCCCTTCTTCTTGTTCCTTCATTCAGCTCTTTTCTTATTCCATTCAATTTTCCATAAATGACAGTTCTTGATGTGGTGATCTGTCTTTCCACACTTGTAGCAGCCATCATTGGTTTTCTTCCCAGGAGCTTTTGACTTGCTGTAGCTTCCACTTCTTGAAGAACCTTTTCCTCTCCTCAGATACTTCTTGAAGTCTTTGGTGATCATATCCATTTCATCATCTTCCATATCAGAACCTTCGATGATTCTGAGTGCTAAGCTCCTTTCCTTCTTAGGTACATCTATCTTCATGGTTTGTCTTCTAAGTTTATAGGTAGTGAGATTTCCAATTAATTCAATTAGTGAGAGAGTGGCAATATTCTTTGATTCCTGGATAACAGTAATCTTGCTCTCCCAAATGATAGGCAAAACCCTAGTCAGTATCTTCTCAACTCTTTCTTCTTCAGGAATAATCCTTCCAAGAGCTTTTAGCTCATTTGTCAGTGTAGTGAACCTTGTGTACATCTCTTGAATAGTTTCTCCTTCCTGCATAGCAAAGTTCTCATACTGAGAGTACAGTAGAGCTCCTCTAGATCTCTTCACCTGAGTAGTTCCTTCGTGAGAAACTTGCATTGTATCCTAAATTTGATTAGTAGTTGCACAACTTTGGATTATGTTGTACTCATCATCTTGGATTTAGCATTTTTCTTCCACTTCTTCAAGTCTTCAGCAGTGCAATCCACTCTTGTCTTTGACACATCTACTCCTTCAAAAATTTTCTTCAAGGTAGCCAGTGGATCATAGGTGAAAATGTCCCATAGCTCATAGTCCTCTCCTTAAATGTGATCTCTCATTCTATTTTTTCACCAAGAGTAGTACTGGCCATTAAAGAGTGGTGGCCTAGCAGTGGATTGTCCTTCCTAGTTTTCAGGTGGTTCACTCATCTTGATATTCTCCTAAGGTGTTAGCCTTTTCAAGGATAACCCACGCTGATACCAATTGATGTTTTATACTTCAATACCACACAAGAGGGGGGTGATTTGTGTGGTGTCCAATGTTTCGCGTGCACATATTATAGAAGTACATGGTTCTTCTATGTGTTCTTTATACTAGTATTGCGGAATAATAAATGCGGAAATTAAAGAACATAAGTATTTTTACGTGGAAAACACACGACTCACAAGGTTAAAAAAAATATGACCTACTACCCAGTAGTATTTTTTTCAATATTTCACTAAATCACTAAGCCAAAAACAGCATTTACAAAACTCTTTGTAAACTTAAGAATTACCTCTAACACTTTGTGGCAACCATCCTCTAGTTGTTGCGACAACTTCAAGTTAACTCTAACTTCAATACAACACTCAGAGTACCTAGTACAATTGCTTCTAGATAAAGTTGAAAGTTACAACTCAATAGTCCTACTACAATGAAATTAGAATAAAAGACAGACACTTGGAACTAGTTCTTCTATCTAGTTCATGTAGCTTCAGATTTGCCACACACGAATTGCTTGCAAAATGCCTTGATATTTTGCTCTCAACTCACATTTAACTTTAGCGTTTGTGTATACCTGTAAAATGAGAACATCCTGAAATATATAGAGTTAGTAGAATAGGAAATTACTAGTGTTCTAATGCTATACTATTCCTTGGTGAAGTTATCTTGAACTTCAAACCCTTTCCTTCCCTTATCTAGGATAGTATTCTCTTCGAGTAAGGAGTCCTTCTCCTTATCACTTATGCAATCTTTTTGTTCAGGAGATATCAGATACAACCGCTTAAGCTTATCTCCTTCACTCACATGACTTGTGCTCGAATCTGCCCGTGTCTGTGTACATTGTGTATGGATATGTTTCATGCTTGAGTGTCTTTGTCAATCATCAAAACAAACTTCACTTGGGCCAACATGGTTTCATATCTGACAAAATTCTGGGCTTGGGGAATTGTCGTGCCTGGCACAGCTGGAGAGCTAGGCAAAATTTAAAAAATTTCCAAGATGATGTGTGAGGCACAGCCGTGGCACAAGAACTCCAAAAAATTTATATTTTTGTGGTGCTATGCTTGCGTGGTGCACAAGTCCAAGTCCAATCATGAGACGTTTTATTTTATCTGATTTGAGTATTTTCAAGCCACTTTATCATATTTACTAAGTCTCGTATCACTTCAAATGTTCGTTATTATTATCTAATCACTCCATTAGACTTAAGGTAGCTTCAAATTAAATAAAGCATATATATATATATATATATATATACGTAGTAATACAGATCTGATAACGCAAATCCACGAAGGAAAACTCCAAATTCTAGGCGAAAGGGAAAGAGAGGAAGAGGACCTGCATTGGTCATTTTGATCTGGTTCAGTGCTTGCCTGGCTAGGGTAGTTAGCTAGCGTAGCTGCCAATTTATTTAATCAGTTCTTTTTATAACGGTGGAGCCGGACCAGTTAGCACACCGTGACTATTTTATTGAACTTACCATTACTATAGGTACTCAACACTTTACCTACCAAAGCTTGAATAGATTGGGGAGGGAGGACAGGGGACGGAAAATGACTTAATATCTTTTGTCTTCACTAGAATTTGAACTTTGAGATCCAAAATTTTTCTGACACTTCATTGATGGTTGGGTCACAACTTGTATGCATCAATTTTTCTAATTAGGGACGATATTTTCTCCTAGTTTTTCTTAGGTAACATTATTGGTGGACTTTGTATTTATAATTCACTTTGTAAGATGTATATTAGAATATATAATGCAGAAGATTCGACTGTTGTGTTTCTCTCGTTTCTTCATATCGAAATTTGTTAATGTCTTTAGTAGAGCATCGACTATATTGCAAATGACATTCTCTAATGGAGAGCATCTCAACATGAGAAAGTCAATAAAGGTACTTGTATGCCTACTTCTTTTTACTGTTTTATTAATGTGAGCTAATTAATTAAATGAGCATCTTTCTTCAGCATAATTTAAAGTATAACTTAAACTTTCTGCACCCCTCTTTATCTCTCTTTATGCTTTTCGTGCCTTCACTTTACAATGATAAACAAAAGGCAAAGTACATAAAGATTCATTAAACTTGCCCAAAAAAATATTTGAACACTTAAACTAAACGGGTGTTCTTTTACCCCTTATTCTTGTTCATATAATTTTAATGTCTCCATGTTAGACCTAAACCTAGTCAGAAGTTGAGCAGTGTAGTACTGATCACGCTCAACTATGTCTTGTAGAAGACTAAACGGGCGTTGCAAATATAATCCTGGAGTATTATGCCCAGAGTCGATCCGACAGGGAATTGACGTATCAAGCAAGCTGTTAAAATACTACTCAGCTGTCACCTGATGTTATTT